>MU730038.1:3797-36017 GCA_026770625.1 Nicotiana glauca
AAAATGATTTTACACTTCTGGAATTCGAATACACTGACTTCATTAAACCCTCTGACATTTTCGCTTCTGCGGTCCCGCTACCGCTTCTGCGGCCTTAAGTCTGCTTCTGCGGCTTCACTTAACTCACACGACCGCTTCTGCGGTCTTAAACCGCTTTTGCGGAAGCCGCTTCTGCGGTTACCCTGACCGCTTATGCGGTCTCAACTATATCACCCAGGACCACTTCTGCGGTCAAATACCGCTTATGAGATGTCCGCTCCTGCGGAATCCCTCCGCTTTTACAGTAAGCCACCCATCTACCAGGACCGCTTTTGCGATCAAAGAGCCGCATCAGCAGAACCGCTCCTGCGGTCCTATTTCCGCAGATGCGGAAATACCAGAAGCTTTAAGAACAGACCTGCTACAACACTTCAAAATACCCGTTAAACCTTCCGAAATCATCCCCAGGCCCCCGGGACCTCAACCAAAAATACCAACCTACTCCAAAACACCATACAAACTTGTTCTAATAATAAAAACACATACAACAACCCCAAAATCATCAAATTACCACGGATTCAAGCCTAAATTTTCTTAAAACTTCTGAAACTCATATTCGATCAAAAACCCGACCAAACGACATCCAAATGACCTGAAAATTTGCAGACATATCCAAAATTACCTAACGAAGCTACTGCAACTCTCGGAATTCTATTTCGACCCTCGGATCAAAATCTCACCAAACAACTGGAATTCGCCAAAATTCCAACTTTGCCAATTCAAGCCTATTTCTACACCGGACCTCCAAATTCAATTCCGATCGCTCTCCTAAGTCACAAATCATCCCCCGAAGCTAACTGAACCACCAGAATTCACATCCGAGCCCTCTAACCACATAGTCAACTTCTGGTTGACTTTTCTAAAACAAACTCCCTTCTAAGAGGCTATGTGCCTTATTTTCAACTAGAACCAATTCAATTACAGCCGATCGACTCTAAGTCTGATATAGAAATATGAAGTAACACAATAAGGGAAAAACAGGGTGTTAACTCACGTGACGACGGGCCGGGTCGTCACATGAGTCCTGTTGTATAAGAATGGCTTGATAGTGTGTTTGGAAGTGCTTTGGTTCAGTTTGTTTCAGGTTTCCACTGTTCCACTGATCTCGTGTTTGGATTTATGAAACTTTTTCAAAGTCCTGAAGCTTTTTCTGGTTCATTTGAGGTAAAAAATGTGTTGATTTGGGTTTGGAAACTAGTTCAAAGTTGGGTCCTGGGGTTTGCTGTGTGTCAATTTGTGTTGAGTTTGGGTTTTTTGCTCATTGTTACTCAAATTTGCTGTTGTGCTACTAAGCTGCTAGCTAACTGACCTTGCTTGGTTTTTGGCTCTATGTCGTTTCAGGTACACACTGTAAAACTATTGATTGTTGAACGCTGGATTTGAAGAATAAAAAATGAGAATGAAGGATTTGAAAGTCCCATCTCAACTGTCCTTTATTCCATTCTGTTTCACTTTAGATTTCTATTTGAGTATGCTATACTGTTTAGATAATCTGTATGTTAAGTAGATAACTTCACTTGTAATTGAATCGGGACTATTGTAAGATTGAATAAATAGTTTTGGTATCTACACATGTGGAAGTAGTCTTATAATTGTAATTGGTCTTGCTGAAATTAGTATTGAGTCATTCTTTGGTTTGGTATTAGTTTAGTCGTATTCAATTGCTCATGTGTTCACCCCAACGTATTCTTGAATTTCTAGGTATTGTGATTGTGATTAAAGGAAAAAATGATCCATAGTAGTTCAAAAATAGGTTTAGTTTATTTTGGTTTGATTAGTGAACATGTGTAAGTGATACTCGTGGGTTATAATTCAGAATGTTCAGTCAATGGTTTTAAAACATGAAAATCAGAATTCAATTTCCTTTTGTGATGTTTTCTAATTGTGATATGAGTAGTAATTGTGCATGAAGACCTGGTCCTAAGGATTGGGCTCGAAGCTGGCCCAATTATTAAAATCAGATGGCCAGGTTTATTGTGCGGTGTTCAGTTTATTAGCAAAAGTTGGGGTCGCTTTTAATTAGATGTTTCACGTGCTAGGAGACTCGATCTCGAGTCCAACACTTGGTAGTGTTCAGACTCCAAACTCGGAGTTCATGTTGGGCCAGGGAATGCAAGCCCGCCGTTTTCTTTCACCTTGTTCGTTCTTTCTATAGTTAAGGTCCAACTGTTTGGGCCCAGGATCATTGCATAATAATATAGTTTACAACACAGGTTTATTGATTTTAACTCGGTCCATCGTTTAGCCTAAAAATTGGTGACAAACTTTCTTGCTCTTTTAATTAATCAATTGAGGTTTGTTATATCCAATAACAGTTATGGCCCTCCGAATGTAGTTGAATTAATCCTTTAAATTTAGAGTTGTGGTGCGCCATGACAAACAAAAATGACAATTGTGTGGCCCTCGTTCTAATTAGCTTTAACTCAACCTTATAATTCGAGGTGTTCCATTTAGCAAATTCCATGGCCCTTGCAAAGTGCGAATGCGTAGTTGCTTTAGGCGCGTATTTTAATAGTATTACCATATCAAACTCGGCTGCACATTTATGTGATCTAAATCCAAATCTCAACGATGTTAAAATATGTCAAAAATCACGGGTGCATTTATGTGACGTGGTTCGAGACGTATTTTAATAACGTTGCAATTTTCTCTAAAAAATGAATAAAAGCGGTCAAAACTAAAGTTTGCACATAGGTTCATAATTATTTAAAATCAGATAATTAAACCGAATATAACAGTTGAGCGACCGTGCTAGAACCACGTAACTCGGGAATGCCTAACACCTTCTCCCCGGTTAATAGAATTCCTTACCCGGATTTTTGGTTAGCGGACTGTAATACAGAGTCAATCTTTTCCTCGATTCGGGATTTTAACCGGTGACTTAGGACACCATAATTATCTCAAGTGGCGACTCTAAATTTGATAAAAACAATTCCGTTTCGATTTTTCTTTAATTGGAAAAACTCTCTTTATTATAACCCCCTTCGGGGCTGTATTGAAAAAGGAGGTGCGACAGAAAGCATCAAAAGCACACAGATTCTTTAATTGTGATCTAGTTTTAATTCCAGAGGTTGGATCAGTGATTATGTTCTCAATGGGATGAGAACTTTGATACTTGTGAAGTTTCACAACCAACTGATTTCTTCTTGATGTTTCTCCCATGTTCTGTTGCTGAGAAACAGGGTCATGAACAAGTTCCTTTAGGGGATTGGTTTCAATTAATCTTTTTTCGGTTCCCCCTTCATCTTCTGAATCTTTATCTGATATCTCTCCCGAAGCAGCAACATGCCTTTGTTGATCCTTTGTTCCTTTTGGGTTGAACTTGTTCCTTCTTCCTGTTCCTTCGTTCAGTCTTTTTCTTCTTCCATTCAATTTCCCACTGGGGACAGTTCTTGATCAAGTGATCAGTATTGCCATATTTGTAGCAACCCTCGTTGGTCTGTTTCTCAAGAGCCCTTAGTTTGTTGAAGTTTGTACCTCTTGAAGAACCCTTTCCTTTCATTAGGTACTTTTTAAAATCTCGTGTGATCATGGTCACTTCATCATCCTCTAGATCTGTACGTTCAGCTATTTTGAGAGCCAGAATCCTTTCCTTCTTGGGTGCATCCATTTTAATGGTTTGCCTTCTCAGTTCATAGGCAGTGAGATTTTCAATCAGTTCATCCAACTTGAGAGTAGCAATGTTCTCTAATTCCTGAATAATAGTGATTTTGCTTTCCCAAGTTACTGGTAAGACCCGTGTCAAGATTTTCTCAACCTTGTCTTCTTAAAGGATAATTCTCCCAAGAGATTTAAGTTTATTTGTTAGTGTTATGAACCTTGTGTACATCTCCTGGATAGTTTCTCCTTCCTTCATAGTGAAATTCTCATATTGAGAATATAGCAATGTTCCTCTTGATCTCTTTACTTGAGGAGTTCCTTCATGAGCCACTTGTAATGTGTCCTATATCTCCTTAGCAGTGGTGCAAATTTTAATAATGTTGTACTCGTCTGGACCTAGTCCACACACAAGACATTTCTTGGCCTTGGCATTCTTTTCCCATTTCTTTAAATCTTCAGCAGTGCAGTCAGCTCTTGTCCTTGGCACGTCCACTCCTTCAGCATTCTTCTTTGTAGTAGCCAGGAGACCATCAATGACTATGTCCAAGAGTTCATAGTCTTCTCATATAATGTGATCTCTCATCCTGTTCTTTCACCAAGAATATCACTGACCATTAAAGAGTGGAGGCCTAGTAGTGGATTGCCCTTCATAGTTTCCAGGTGGTGCACTCATCTTAATCTTTTCCTAAGGTGTTAACCTCTTCAAAGATAACCCCCTCTGATACCAATTGATGCTTTATACGTCAATACCACAGGGGGGAGAGGGGAGATGATTTGTGTGGTACCCGATTTTTGCTTGACTGAACTACAAAAGGACTTGGTTCTTCAATGTGTTCCAACTACTACTTTTTGCAGAATAATAAGTAAAGAAAATAAAGAACACAGTGATTTTTACGTGGAAAATACTTGGCTCAAAAGGTGAAAAAGTCACGACCTACTACTCAGTAGGAGTTTTCCTAACATCCACTATAACAATTGAGCCAAAAACTGCATTTACAAAAACTCTTTTGTAAACCTAGGATTAACTATAATCCCGTTGTTACGCCCCACAATATTACGTTAATATTACGCCCTGCAATAATATACATGAAATTGTCATAAGATAATTGACCTCAGTTCAAGGAAAAGATTATTTGGAGATTCTAAACATTATGCTATTTCAAACAAGTGAAGGAGTAAATCCGTGAAGGTGAGAGGATAAGAAAATCGAAGAAAATAAATTTTCGTCAGAATTTGACATTTTGGGATAAAATATAGCCCGAGCTAAAATACCCGATATTTTATGGACTAGTGACATATAAAGTACCATATGACCATGATGATATTATGTATAAAGTGTGTTATGATGAGTAGTATTTCAAATAATTTTTAATTATGCGGGTAATTGGTTACTTATTGAGTAATGTGATATTATCCAATTAGTTAAAGAATTAATTGGATAAGGATGGTAAAACCCACGTGGCAGCAAGTACAGGGGAGTCTAATGACGCTTTCTTTAGGTTCAAAATTACCAAGACACGTGGACTATGCATTAGCCCTCAAAAACGTGGAAAGATTTAGTAATCTTTATAATTGTTTCCAATTGATATCCAATATAAAAGTTCCTAATAAATCGAGCCAACAGCATTCTCTTTCAACAATGTCTTAGCAAGTATTTATATCCAAAGTTAACAACTACCACGGGAATAAACATTTCATACGGGAAAGCTGTCCAACATTTAAGCATGCAAACTTATAAATCACGAGACATGTATAATGCAGATTCAACAACCGAATCAGATGAAAGAATTGAACATTGACATCAAAATCCATTATTGGAGGAGGTTTTGTAGTTCATATGGGACTTCATGTTATAATAGCAACGGCAGTTCTTAAAATTGTAAAGAAATTCATACGGATTTTCTCCTATTTCGATCCGCCATTACGTGTTGTCGCAATCAACGTGTATTAAACGAATTGTCAAGAGAATCCGTTTAGGTATGTTAATGCTAAGCTCTTCCTTCGTTTTTCTTGATTTCGTCATTACACAAGTTTGGTAACGAGCCATAGACAAAAATTCATATCCCAAAATTTATGTACATTTTGTTGTCTCTCAAGTTACGTATATTTTTCTGGTTTTGTAAGTTACAATATTCTCCTTATCGAGACTTTATATTCAATTGAGTATTTCGCTCTTCCAGTCAAGAGAGTAGAGAGTTTATATATATAGTATTAAAAGTATTTTCATTACCATTGAGCTATAATCGATGGACAGGCCCCTATTGGGCAACCTCTGATTAGATGGTAAGTTATATGAAGATCCTATTGTGGCAGAGCGCATATGATCGAGCCCAGATGGTCGAGATAGAGAGCCTAGTATGGCCGAGCGCTTAAGAGCGAGCCTACTGTGGCAGAGCAGATATATATGTATACGGAGCCTTATAGGGCCGGACATCTATTTTACTTAGTATATTGAGAGAATTGAGTCACTACCAGCAGGTAAGCATATCTTCAGATTATCTTTGACTTCCAGCTACTTGCAGTTATTATATTATCTGTTCAGTTTCAGCTTTCAGTATATTGCCTTACATACTTAGTACATGATTTCGCATTGACGTTCCATTTCTGGGGGCACTGCATTTTATGCGTGTAGGTCAGACAGACAGACGAGTAGACCTCTTTAATAAGTGTTGCCCGAGTTCAGCTTGATCGGTAAGCTCCATGTCATTCGGAGTTTCTGTGTTTAGAGCCTTATCTATATCTTGTATATCTACGTATATATGTCATGAGTAGGTCGGAGAGCCGGTCCGATCACAATATATCCATCAGTAGAGGCTTGTAGACATATCTTGTCAGTTACTGCAATATATTGGGCTTTTAGGCCTTGTATGTATATTTGGTTGGTTTGTCAGCTGTAATAAATATGACGGCCTTGTCGGCCAAGTTTTATATTGATATTTAGTCAGCATTCACTACCGTCTTACAAAGTGGCCCATGGCCAAAAATATGACATCATATGTTCAAAGTCCCTTAGTTTGAAGTTGGTACGCAAGGATAGGTGAGGCACTAGGTACCGGTCTCGCTCCGCAGGTTCGGGGCGTGACAAAAGTGGTATCTGAGCAGTTCTGTCTTAGGGAGTATACATGCCGTGTCTAGTAGAGTCTTGTTTATGGGTGTGTCGTGCACCATACTTATAAGCAGAAGGCTACAGGGCATTTAGGATAGTCACTCTTTCTTCTTACTCTAGATCGTGTGATAGAGCTCACTTATAAGAATTTAAATTCCAATTTATTTTTATTATTCGTAATAAGACGATACCTACATCCGGAATGAAGGTTGGAAAGAGAGATAGTTGTGGACGAGCTGAGTCAGAGGAATTGGATTTTTGTATGATGCCTTCAATAAAGTAAATGTGATGTCTTTAGCAGACCATGGGTGTATGGAAGGGTGTAAGTTTCCTGATAAGAAGCCTTAAGGCAAGAATGCCTATCCATATTAATGGCAAAGGACAATGAGAGATTAAGAAGATAAGTATAAGTTTCAGCAAGTAAAAGGAGCAAGGTGAAAAAGGGTACGAGATACTTAGTTAATGAAGGTTAACAACGTTTATAATTGAGGTAGAGGAACATGAGCTTTTTGAGTTATATTCAATAGTAACAAAGGTATATACAATTAACCGCACCCATTCTAGATATGCCCTATGGAGGTTAACAGAAGTAGTATAAGAAGATATGATGGATGAATTGTTTGGTCAGTTGACATTTTCGAAGGATATTACAAATGTCCTAATAGATCACTTTATGAAACACCCAGATGGTGCACTATAAAATAGAGCAGCCATATATGAGTACTACAAAGACATGCACTATAAGCCTTGAAGGGATAAATATTACTTTAGTGTGGCTCGCATTCCTAGTAAATCGAGAACGTTAAACAACTTGAAGAGCCACTGGATGGAGCAAAGGAAAGCTAAAAGCGAAAGAATGTCGTATTGACGTTTTCACAAGAAAGGGAATATGCATAAATATTAGCAGAGTAATGAGAAGAGAGATAAGGAAACATTATGAATACGGTGTGACACGTGGATGAGAATGGTAGAGTGTTGCAAAACCTATGGTCAAATGAAGGAACAGACGAAAGGTGATGGGACATAAGACAACAAAAGAGTATAGACCATAAGGTTATATCCTCATTTCGAGAAATAAGTTCATGACTCCAACGCGACTACAAAAGGGGAAAGTTGATCCCCAGATTAATAGAAATTAGTATGGGCTGGTAAACAAGATAAACAAAATATGAATTAGGGACTGAATGATTGGAAAGTACTCAGCATCATAGTAATTTTAGATTTCGTTCCAGCGGTAATAGAATGGACCATAGAAGAAAATTCTTGAGGAATTCACAGAATGGTCATTCAGGAAGACGCTTCCCTAAAGCAAGCAATGTTAGAAAAATTAATCTTAAGGGACTATATGTACCAGTTACATTAAATGTCCACCTCGCGAGTAAGGGTATTTGTCATCCTTGGTATAGAAGGATTGCTGCATGGCGAGTAAGGATCATTGATGTTGAGAAACGATGCCAAAGATGAAAAGGTAAAACATCTATAGGTAGATCCTCGTGGCTTCAACTTTTAGTACACCCCTAAAGGGGGGAATATGGAGTGATGTGGCATTAAGTCAGAATTAAGTAGTCGTAGTGACTATGGAATGGTAAAGGAAGAATGTGATAAATTAAAAAGGAATGAGATGATAATTATCTAAATCTTATAGATACGCTACGATTCAAGAATATTGTGTAAGCATGACGTCAATGAGAGAAAGTAAAGGTTCATGCGCAAGCTGTAATTAATAAATAAGGAGCCAGTGCGAGACGTAAGTTAATACAAAGGAAATAACACAGGAGAGATTACGAGGAATATTGATATGAGAATGGGCTAACAAGTAGTTAGTAATTGGTCAGGAATACCCCAGTTATGGCTAAATCGGAGGTTACAGACGAGTCATCAGATTGTGTAAGATAAACATAGTATAACCTAACATGGAGAATTTAGCCTCGAAAAATGTCGTTATAATACTCACTATATATTCAAATAAGAGTCGGAGTACTTAAAAGTACAGTATGAGTGTTATGGGGATAAAAGAAAGTGTCACTGGGAAGGCAGTCAAAATATCAGTTCAGAAGTAACCATACAAGCACAAGGGCATGGAAGTAAGCAACTATGAATGATTATAGGCAAGTAAGGACATCAAAAAGGTCCGTAATAAGCTCACAGCTTTACGAGTCACGGGTTCTCCCAAAGTACTAAACGGAAGACTAGCTGAGGAGATAAGAAAGAAGGCTTCAATCTAAGCACAACGACCTAAAGAGGAAATGGTCGTGTAACAACAATCTCGCAACGACATTGTAAGCATTCCAAAGGAAAATGTCACCTACCGTGGTAATGAACGGGAAGTAAGAATTAAAAGTAATATTCGAGATCATATGAGTTGTATTAAAACTCTGGCAAGTGCGGGCACCAAGATAAGCTAAGTATAGACACAACAAGGGGCAGAAATACCAGGAAAAGTAATTGCACGCGTTTAAAAAAAGTTGAGATGGAACGAAAGGAATAATTCGATCAATGATCCGGAGTTAGTATGTTATGGATACACTTGAGATTTTGGAGCATTATCCAGGGAGCAGATTTGTTGATAATCATACAGCCATAGAAGACTCCGATATATGTTAAAAGAAAGAATTGAGCCCAGGGCATAGACAAAGGATTGAATTGTTAGAATATTGTATCATGAAAATTCCGCAATGCCCATGAAAGGCTAAGATAATAACTAATACCATGAGCCACAGATCGGAAGATAGCTTTAGCCTATATAAAGGTTGATCAGGAAGAAGAGGAAACTAAAGAATTACATCACCTTGGTAAATGAGGAGTCTGATTATTGGACCTAGAAAAATTATAGAAGTTATGCTTGAGAACATGACAGGATCACTCTTAATATCAGATATTCAAGAGAAATAACACAACAACCATAATCTATAACGACTCTATGGTAAATCCAGTTAGAAAAGTACGGGCCTCATAAGAAGTCAGTACGAAACTCTCACCAAATTGTGTATGTACCAGAGGTACGAGTATTACAATAGAGCTTCATGTTATGGGCGTGAATTACAACTAGGTGGAAGGGAGGATATGAAAGAAATAGAAGATATGATACGAGATTTTAAGTAAGTATGGTAAAAGTGAACAACATACGAGATACTGAAATGCAGAAAGTTGTGAATAGTTCATACTTAGGATAGAAGGATATAAGCACGGGGATTCAATATCCAGGAATTATAGCGGCAGCGTTAGTGGCATATCGTTCAGTCTATGGTTTTTACGTATCGAGAGGTGTGGTTAAAAGAGTATACAAGAGTTAGAAACGATGTGACATCTCGCTTGATATTCCAGAATAACATAAGGAAATCTATGGTCCAAGCAAGTTGAAGAAAGGTTGCAAGTACTATAAATGGATATGTGTAGATTGCAAGATAAAGTATGGTAGAGCGATAAAGTTTTAGGAAGACAAGAGTAAGAAAAAGAAAAGGCGAGTGAGAAGGTGACGAGAATGGATAAGTCCTCGGGAGTAAGCCCGTAAAACAAGAAGTGCTGATGGTTGCTCTAAGTTATGGAAAAGCTCAGTATATCCTGAATGAACTCAAAGGAGTTTAAGACTAGTAGCATTTAGAAAAGATGGAATGTTACCCTGGTAGTACAATGAGGGTGTAATTGTGATGGATAAAGGATGACGTTTAAGCCTTCAAGTGAGTAGTGATTTGAAGAGGATTTCATGGATTGTACGAGATTAAAATACCCACAAAAGTGAATCACATTGAGATGCTATAATATACGGTCATTGAAGTATAGTATCATCCCTAAGTGGATCAGGAAAATTACTTCAAATATTCCTCGATGGAACGTAAGCCCTAGTGGCAAGGTATGGCGTAAGAAGTTTCAAGTTATCAGTGGTATATTGTAGATTAATATTGAGGCAAACCAAAAATGAATGGACAAAAGTCACAAAGTATGAGATGAGATTAGGCTGCCATTCTTAAGATAAACGGTAATGAAGGAGCATTGAAGGACTGAGATTTATACCTAAAGGATAGGCAACAAAAGTAACTGGGAGCTTGGTAAGCGTACCTTAGTAAAAGTAGGTTGATGCGAAAATTATGGTACAGTATAACCAGTGTAAATGCAGTAAAGTAATGCAAATGGATAACCGGGTCTATAAAATAAGATATAGAAATATTCGCAAGTTCCACAAAGTACTGAGCGAAGAACTTTAGTACACCTATAGATGCCCAAAGAGGAATCCTATTAAACCTTGTATATGCTTACAAAGTAAGGTCTAGAAATTGGCTAAAAGCTGGAGGAAAGAAGAGAGAAGAGTTGCAAAAGCATACTTACAAGGTCACTATTGCAGGGCGCAGGGTAGAAAGTAGCAACAGTTACGAGATTGGAAGGTTTCCGACCACAAGTTATGACGTAAGAAAAAGGCTTAAAGGGGAGAATACCCTGGCCTTTAGATTGATTAAAAGAATAGTTTTCTAAATGGAAAGGAGAATATTAAAGCATTCGCAAGAGCTATGGGTTATGAGAATGTTAGGTGCATCAGTCAACATTCGAGGATGAAAGTTCCAAAGTGGGGAATGATGTTATGCCCTGCAGTAATATACATGAAATTATCGTAAGATAATTGACCTCAGTTCAAGGACAAGATTATTTGGAGCTTATAAGCATTATGCTATTTCAAACAAGTGAGGAGTAAATCCGTGAAGGTGAGAGGATAAGCAAATCGAAGAAAACGAATTTTTGTCATAATTTGACATTTTGGGATAAAATATGGCCCGACCTAATATACTCGGTATTTATGGACTAGTGACATATAAGGTACCATACGACCATGATGGTGTTATGTATAAAGTGTGCTATGATGAGTAGTATTTTAAATAATTTGAGATAATTTTTAATTATGCGGGTAACTGATTAACTATTTGGTAATGGGGTATCACCCAATTAATTAAAGAATTAATTGGATAAGGATGGGTAAAACCCACGTGGCAGCAAGAAGAGGGGAGTCTAATGACTCTTGCTTTAGGTTCAAAACTAGCAAGACACATGGACTATTCATTAGCCCTAAAAAACGTAGAAAGATTTAGTCATCTTTATAATTGTTTCCAATTGATATCCAATATAAAAGTTCCTAATAAATTGAGCCAACAGCATTCTCTTTCAACAATGTCTAAGCAAGTATTTATATCCATAGTTAACAACTACCACTGGAATAAACATTTCGTACGGGAAAGTTGTCCAACATGTAAGCATGCAAACTTATAAATCATGAGACATGTATAATGCAGATTCAACAACCGAATCAGATGAAAGAATTGAACATTGATATCAAAATCCATTATTGGAGGAGGTTTTGTAGTTCATATGGGACTTCACGTTAAAATAGCAACGGCAGTTCAAAAAATTGTGAAGAAATTCATACGGATTTTCTCTTATTTCGATCCGCCATTACGTGTGGTCACAATCAACCTGTGTTAAAGGAATTGGCAAAAGAATCGGTTCAGGTATGTTAAGGCTAAACTCTTCCTTCATTTTGCATGATCTCGCCATTACACATGTTTGGTAACGAGCCATAGAGAAAAATCATATCCCAAAATTTATGTATATTTTGCTGTCTCGCAAGTTACGTATATTTTTCTAATTTTGTAAGTTACAATATTCTCCTTATCGGAACTTTATATTCAATTGAGTATTTTCCTCTTCCAGTCAAGAGAGCCGAGAGTTTATATATATAGTATTAAAAGTATTTTCATTACTATCGAGCTATAATCGATGGGCAGGCCCCTATTGGGCAACCTCTGATCAGATGGTATGTTATATGACGATCCTACTGTGGCCGAGCGCATATGAGCGAGCCCAATTGATCGAGATACAAAGCCTAGTATGGCCGAGCGCTTATGAGCGAGCCTTCTACGGCAAAAAAGATATGTATATATACCGAGCCTTATAGGGCCGGATAGCTATTTTACTTACTATATTGAGAGAATTGAGTTAGTATCAGCAGGTAAGCATATCTTCAGATTATATTTCACTTCCAGCTACTTGCAGTTATTATATTATCAGTTCAGTTTCAGCTTTCAGTATATATTGCCTTACATGCTGGGTACATTATTTCGTACTGACGTCTCTTTTTTGGGGCCGCTGTATTTCATGCGTGCAGGTCAGACAGACAGACAAGTAGGCCTCTTCAATAAGTGTTGCCCGTGTTCAGCTTGATCGGTAAGCTCCATGTCTTCGGAGTTTCCGGGTCTAGAGCCTTGTGTATATCTTGTATACAAGTATATATATCATGAGTAGTTCGGAGAGCCGTTTCGATCACAGTATATCCATCAGTAGAGGCTTGTAGACATATCTTGTCAGTTAGTGCAGTATGTTGCCTTTCAGGCCTTGTATATATATTTGGTTGGTTTGTCAGCTGTAATAAATATGACGGCCTTAGCGGCCAAGTTTTATATTGATATTTAGTTAGCATTCACCGTCGTCTTACAATGTGGCCCATGTCCAAAAGTATGACATCATATGTTCTGAGTCCCTTTGTTGTAAGTTGGTACGCAAGGATAGGTGATGCACAAAGTGCCGGTCTCGCTCCCTAGGTTCGGGGCGTGACACCCGTTGTGGCACATATCCTGAACAGTTGCGACAACTTCAAGTTAACTCTAACTTGACCACTATAGGTACTTAATACAATTGATTCTATAAAAGTATAAAGGTATAATGTAAAATCATCTACTACAATTGAACTAGAATAAAAGATAGACACTTGGAACTGGTTCTTCTATCTTGTTCAAGTAGCTTCAGGATTGCACGCTTGAATCACACATAAATTGCTTGAAAAATTGCCTTGATCTTTTGCTCTCAAATTAAGTTTAACTTCTGCTTATCTGCATTACCTGTAAAAGATAACAACGCTAATATTTAATGGCTTAGTAATGGGATACAGATGCTACTCTTCTATCGTAGAAGAATTCTAGTTGATCTCGTACTCTAACACTATCCTCTTCCTAAACTGTGTTCTCTTCATGTAAGGAGTCTTTCTCTCCTTCTCCAATATGCAACCTTTTCGATCAGATCAGGAGATATTACTTCTGATAAGTTAGATTTATCTCTTTCATGTCCATCTCACATGTTTCGGTTGATTATGATTGTATTTCACAAGATGGATCTGGTCCATGTTTGAGTTCTTTTGTCATTCTTCAAAACTTCACCTATACTTGGGCCAACAAACATTACAACATCCATTTAAAAAATGCCACTAATATTTAACAAGTGGTTCAAAAAGAGGCAAAAGGGTGAAGGTAGTTCAACAAATGCCCATAGAACACGTCTTAACACTATCGATCCCTACCTTGAAAAGAATATGCTAGGTTACTACACTGACTTGGTTGATGACAAGTGATATGATGTTCTGCGCACCTTGGAAAATAAGCCTACCAATATACACACTTATCTCAAAGTTGCAGGGTACATTATCGAGGGCAAAGCGCATTCTACATAGCCTAAACAGATACAGATTTGGGGCGAACACTACAATGGGTTCCCCTTACTCAAAATAGTATGATTACAAAGTACTATGTCGCTGGCATGGCCTTGTTGTTCCACAGGCACTGTCTGTAACCTTCTAAACAAACACATAGAAGGATGAACCAGAAGTGATTCGGCATTTGATGAAGGAGATCTTAGAGATGGAAAAGGCACTAGTAGTTCATCATGCAATGGATGATCTTAACTTCCTGGGAGGAACGAAGGATCAATACTGGGATTTATTAGAAAATGATAAATTGCATAGAGATAATGATTATCCTATTTTCACAACAGTTTTCGAGTGGGAGGGACTACCTAAGTTTCTACCGCATATATTGGATGTAGGAATCCCATCTTATTGTAGAAATCAAGCAAGTGATCTTCTTGATGATAGAAATGAAATGCGAGAAATGTCTGTCAACTAGAGCCTAGATTACGATTCTCTCGGTCCCGAAGGGTACGTACACAATGTTGACGGAGAAGATAAAGACAGTGATAATGAAATAGCGCCAGACATCAACGATAATGGTGAATGACAACTGTAATTTAACAACTTGGGGTGTATGTTAAATAGTTTTACTGAAGTATTAATGCTAAATATCAATTATAATTAGCCCCAATAGAAACATAATTTTATTTCATACATTTTTCAAGCTAAACATGTACATACACTTATTACAAAAAATTACTGAAACAAAACATTACGTGTATCTTTGATAATGAGGCACATTGGATGAACTTCCACCATCAGCTAAATTACCACCTCTACCCAAATCAGCTAAAGGACATTTATGATGATCATGTCCTATTTACAAGCAAATGCCACATTTACGGACATAAACAGTATCACCAACATCCATTTGGTTCCGTATACGCATTTTTTTTTCACTTGTCATTGACGCAAATACTCCTTGTTACACACCATTTTAAATGATTTCGGCGTTCAATAATATTCAGAACCCACTAGTTGTAATTGTCCACTATAGGTGTTTAAGCATGCAGCAACACTATATTCTTTATCAACGTAGTTGGTTGCCGCGAAACCCGTATGTTGAAAGCACTTCATGGCATGTGAGCAAGACATGTGGTAGATGGACCATTTTTCACAAGAGCATAACCTTCTGTTTTCATTCACGTTGTGTGTATTATTCCCCCAACTTTGATGGATAGCGGTGTAGACTTCAAAAATTTGCTCGTTGCAATACTGTAAATATGAATGCCAATATGCTCGCCTCCTGTATTTTCCAAATCTTTTCATTGGTATTAGCATAAATTCAGCACCATTTTCCATCAATGATGGGTGCACCTCTAGCCCTTTCAACAAACCACTCCGCCATCTGCTTGAAAGACATTCGCATCATGGTAGTGACAGGCAATCCACGTACTGCCTTCAATAACTTGTTGAAAGATTCTGACACATTTTTAGTCAGAATTTTCCATCTTATGCCACCATACGTATGTAAATTCCACTAGTCAAGCTCATGTTGTATCAACCAACGATAGGCTCCTTGGTTTTCCTGCCTGATTGATTCCATACGCCTCCTGAATTTACACTCTTTGTGATCTATTGCAGCCATCCACATTATATCATGAAAATCCTCATTGGTATGTGTCTTCTAGAAATTGGCCTTTAGGTGCCTCACATAGTAGTGGTGGTAGGCATAGAGTTCCCGCCGTACAGAGAAATTCTATACAGAACTTAAAATACTGCCATGGCAATTAGATATTAAACAAATACCTGAACGTTGTCTTATAACGTGCTCCTTCAAGTGGTTCAAAAATAATGTCCATGTCTCTTAGCTTTCATTGGCACAAATAGCAAAAAATAGGGGAAATATACTTCCATTAGCATCTACCGCAATGGCGATTAATAACTTAATATCATACTTTCCATATACATGAGTGTCGTCTATGGATATTACAGGCCGACAATGCACAAAACTATCAATTGCTGGTTTAAATGCCCAGAACACAAATCTAAATATATGTTCTAGTATTCCTGGACTCTGATCAAGATTCTATTAAACAACAGTCCCGGGTTAAAGTATTGCAATACATCCATGTAACTGGGTAGAGAGGAAAAGGACTTATCCCAGTTACCATAAATAATTTCAAATGCACGTTTGCGCCCGATAAATGCCTTTGTTTTGGTAATGGTACACCCATACTCCTGGTGAACAGATGTTAATCGCACTTTGATCTTGTACCTTATGGACAATTCAATGTGCGGAATCAGTAAACCATTTACGACAAGTAACCTTGTATACATCCGAAAATGACTCATGAACCACAAACTCACTACACTCTTTTACGATGTACATTTGCACCGTCCTGCTTAGGCGCAATTTATCAGGAAAAAACATGCCTATTTAAAGCATCGTTGCTCTAGATTCATCCCACATTGTTGTTCGAATTTAGTCAATATCTTTTGTGAGTAGGGATGTGCATGGATCGGATCAGATTAAGCACATTTCAGATTGAAATTTTGGATTTCGAATTCTACAAAATGCAATCCAAATTCGATCTGAATTAATATCGGATCGAATTGAATTTTAAACTTCGGATTGGTTAATATTTTAGATTTTTGGATCGTATTGTACATATTATTAAGAGCTTTTTCTTTTATCCTTTTTTGCATTTTCCATTTCTGGTATTGGTTAAGAAAATAGATTAACTGCAAATCCAAAATCTTATGTTAGAATACGAATTCTTGTGGTTACCCCTCCATGTTTCAATGCTAGAGACAGTACTCAGTAGACCAGGTCAACTGTTGCAAGAAAATTAATATTTATATTTTCCTTCTCAAAAAAATTTAAAATCAGTAGAGGAACGCTAAACTCAGAATCTGTGGGCTAGAAGTAGGTCACCAATGTATTGTTCAGTTACATATAACTTCTAGCATCAAAGATGATGATATTTAGAAATCATCTCCAAGCTACCTAGAAAATAAATCATAAATCAATAGATAGTCGGAAGTCGGAACACAGAGAAGAGATAGAGGAAGCGAGCAGTAGCCAGAAGCCGGAACACAGGGAAGTGTAGAATAGAAAATGAAATGGACCTAACCCTAAAATTAAAGCTGGCATTTATACGTGCCCTGATAAATTCAGATTTTGAACCGGATGGGGTTAAAATTGTACCAATGTGAATCCGATCCGAATATCCAAAATTTTAATAAACTAAATCTAAATTTGATCCAAATATCCAAAATCCAAAATCCAAAATCCAAAATTGAGCGGATCGGTTCGGATTTTGGATATCCAATCCGAATGCACAGCCCTACTTGTGAGGGCATCCACATCCGGCATACTTGACAAATGATCAAGGTAAGGTATCTCCCTTGAATGAAATGTCACGTTGGACTCGTACACTCTTGGTCTAACGGGAGGTGGAGCATGCTCCCTTGTTAAATTAGGTTCAACATTCTCTTCCTCCTTATTATCACCCTTATCAAGGAAAGGTGTGTCATCTCCAAACTCATCGGTATTATTTTCATAATCACTATTCTCTTCCTTTCTTTGCGCATCTACAAGATCCCGATTAAATATGACATCTTCGGACTATTATGTACGGACGGGACCTTCAATTTGCTCGCTTTTACTGCACAAACAATAAAATAATGAGTTACTCAAATTGATCCAAACTTTACATCTAAACTTTATCAGTTCACTTACAAATCATAATGTGTTGATATCCTATGATGCATATTGTCCTGTTGATGATGACTCCCGGATGGACCAACATGATCCAACACACCAATACTAGGCATATTCCAACTGGTCGTTGGTTCATAACTTGTAAAATTCATATATGGACAGTACCCCACATGGAATTTATGAGTGATAATACAAATTCAATACCTAATAATAAACATGGTAACAAAAAGGAAAATTGAAGTTTACCACTCGGCTTGTGAATTATGTAAATGTAACGACCCGACCGGTCATTTTGAGATTTTGCACTTTGATCGCTAGTTCTCAGGCATGACTTGCCCCGTGTTAGGTATTATGACGAATGTAGATCGTTGGTTTTGATTTTTAGAAAAATTTGGAATGAATTTGAAAGAACAATTTCAGTTGAAAGCTTTGAAGTTGAAAGGTTTGACCAAGAGTTTTATTTGTATATGAGCATGGATCAGAGTTTTATGATTTGGTTAGATTCGTTAGATGATTTGTGAATAAGGAGTGTGATCGAAAGTGATTTTGGAGGTCCGATGTAGAATTAGGCTTCAATTGGCGAAGTTAGTATTTTGGCAAATTCCGGTTGATAGGTGAGATTTTGATTCGAGGGTCATAATGGAATTCTGAGAGTTGTTGTGGTTTCGTTAAGTGATTTGGGATGTGTGTGTAAACTTTCAGGTCATTCGGAGGTGGTTTGGTCGGGTTTTTGATCGAATTCATGTTTCGGAAGTTTTAGAAGAACTTAGGCTTGAATTCGATGTGATTTGATGGTTTTGGTGTTGTTTGAGGTGTTTTGACAATTGGAACAAGTTTGGATGATGTTTTGGGATGTGTTTGTGCTTTTGGTTGAGGTCCCGGGGGCCTCGGGGTAATTTCGAATGGTATTCGGAGAAGTTTGAATTTTGTTGCAGCTGAAGAATTTGTGCTTTTTGCTATTTTCCCATCTGCGGTTGGTGGACCGCAGATGCGAGTGGTGCACTGCAGAAGCAAAAGGAGGGCAGGCGAGCTGGACCACAAAAGTGACTAAATGGATCACATCTGCGGAATCGCAGATGCGGAAGATGCTCGCATATGCAGCTTAGGCTGATTTAATGAATTCCGCAGAAGCGGGCGTGTTGACCGCATATGCGGAAGCCGAAGATGTGATATTTTTACCGCACATGCGGTAATGGCTGAGCAATATGTTATGATCTCATTTCACCTGCGATTTTGGGTTATTTTTCCTCCATGGTTGATCATTTTGAGAGCTACTTGGTGGAAATTAAAGAGGGATTCGAGGGGAATCGATTGAAAGTAAGATTTTTTATCTCAATACTCGTTTTTATTGTGAAACCCACCTAGAAATTCATGGAATTTAACTAAAAATGGAAGAAACTAGGGCTTGAGTTTTGATATTTATAATTGGGATTTGATGGTTCATTTGAGCTCGGATTTGAGAACTTTTGATATGTGTGAACTCGTGGGAAGATAATGAATCTAATGATGTGAAAATTTTTAAGTGTTGAGAAGTGGGCATGGGGCTCGGGTTTTGCTAATTTCGAAATTTTTTATATTTTTCGATTGCTTTCGATTGGGTAATGTTCGCTTAGCATATTGTGATATGTTCGCTCTGATTATGGATAGATTCGACGCGCGTGAAGTCCGATTTGAGAGGCAAAGGCGTCACGAGCTAGAGATTTTGCCGGTTCAAGGTGAGTAATGATTGTAAATGATATTCAGAGGGTTTGACTTCCCGGATTTGCACATCATAGTGCTATATTGAGGTGACTTACATGCCGGATAGCGAGCGTGGGGTAGAGCACCGTTGGGGATTGTGACTTGATCCATCCCAATTGATGAATTTGGTACGTATTTGACTAAAATTTACTCGTTGTCATCATAAGTTTGGCTGATTTCTATATTTGGGCTTCGTGACAATTATTTGAACCCTTTCGGGGATGGTCGTAGATATTTCCTCACTGCTTCAATTCTATACTTGAACTCAATCATGTATTTTCTAATGTTTTCAAAACTCAGCCAAGTTTATTTTTCTTTGACACTTGAAATGAACTTTCCTATACTATTTTTGGGCTGAGCAGCATGTTTTACTATTGCCCGAGGGGATTATGTGATTTCGACTGAATAAGGCCGAGGGCATGTGTGTGAGGGTATTTTTGGATCGGGCTGCACGCCGAAACAGTGTTATACTGATACTGATATGAGGCTGAGGGCCTAGACTTGATGCCACGAGATCGCTTGATATTGCGCTTGGGCCGTAAGGGGCCCCGCTCGGAGTCTGCACACCCCCAGTGAGAGCCGTCGATGGTAAATGGATCGGGCTGCATGCCGCAGTGTTACCAGAATTGTTTGATGTGTTTGCATTATCTTCTTTGTCTGCTATTATCTATCGTTTTGTGCTACTTCTTGCAATATAGACCTGATACTCTGGCATTCCTTGATAGGTGAGTGTTGTGCCCGCGGGGCGAAAATTTTGTGCTTATCTGCACTATTTGGTTTGCATTAGTTTGAGTAACCGTTGAAAAATGTCATTTTTCAAAGAGGTTTTAAACTGAGCTAAGGTGTTTCGCTAAAGATTTCATAGCTTCACTATTTTTCTAAAAAGGGTTTACACTGTTTCTATATAGTATGATGATTTGTCATACGTGATTTCTTACCGCTCAATTGTTATTTACCTTTATTACTCACTGAGTTGGAGTACTCACTTTACTCCCTGCACCTCGTGTATAGATGCAGGTATCTATTCAGCCGGTAGCGGATTTTGGCCGATCAGAGGTAGAGATATATGAGTAAGGAGGTGACTGCCAGCGTTTGCAGCACCATGTTTCTCTCTATTTTTCTTTATTCTGGTTTTGTATATTTTAGACCTTGTAGTGGATTTACATTCTGATAGATGCTCGTGACTTGTGACACCCCGATTAGGGCTGTGTTGGGTTGCATTTCCGTTAATTAATATTTTAAGTCATATTTAAGTAGTTTATTTATGTTTAACTATTTTTGAAAAGACGAATTAGGTTTAGTTGGCTGGCCTTGTCCCCACGAGAAGCGCCATCACGACCGGGTCTGGGTTTGGGTCGTGAAAAGTTGATATCAAAGCTTAGGTTACTAGGTCTCACAAGTCATGAGCAGGTTTAGTGGATTCTCGTGGATCGGTACGGAGACGTCTGTACTTATCCTCGGGAGGATGCAAAACCTTTAGGAAAACTTCACATTCTTGGAATTCTTATCGTGCGTCCTTGATTCAGCTTGGAACGCAACTCTTGAAATTTACTTCCACGTGTTCGTATGCGCATATGAGCGCTCAGAATTAGATGTTCCTTGATGGCTTGTGATTCCCCGATCGAGGGGCGAGATGTAATCTCTGTGAGTTTATAGTGGGCCAGTCTGGAGGACTTGAGGTCGGATCTTTACCTATGGCTTGAGCACTGAAGGTGCTGATTGTTTGAGTGTGTGTTTCGAACTTATATTTTCGGTATTGTCCCTATTAGGGGAAGTGACGGCTGGATAGTTATGTGATGAGTGTATTAGTACTGCGAGATGTATCTATGTGACTTAGAAATGATGAGGAAGATCTGCTAGATGACAGATGGACTATTAAGTGCATGATTTCCATTGTGATTGGATGTGTAGCTCCGAGTTATGGGCGCGTGTAGAATCTTTTCATGTTTCCAGTTGAGAGCGGGGTAAATTTCATGATGTGGTATAAGTTCAGACTTAGGAAGACTAAGTGGCTGTGTAATGTGTGTGACGGTGGAAGGTATACGAAAATGTTATATTGAGGCGAAACAGGTGAGTTATCTCCTGTGGAGTGTTTTGAAGTGGTGTGATTATGTGTACGTTAGAAGATCTAATGTGTAATTGAACGGTACGTGTTGAAATTTGAAATTTCGGGTTGCTTAACAGAGTGGGCTTAACTGTTGCGGGGATGAATGCGAGATTTGCAGAAGATTTACAGTACTGGATGATCTGTGTTTTCACAAACTTATAAATGATTTGAGTTTAATCTCACTATGGCATTGTGGCGTCAATAGAGTAAAAGTGTTATGAGATATTGAGTGTATCTGGATTTATGGCTTCGAGCCAAGTTGGGGAGTCTGCTGTGAGCAGTTGATTTCACGGTTAGGTGCTATGTTGGTTCCAGTTTGAGGGGTGCGAGTGAATTAGCTATGGCTTGAGAAAAGGAAAATGTTGGCAAAGGTTATATTATGCCTCAGAAGGTATGAGAATCATGGAATGTCTAGAGTTGTTGTTGGCAAAGAATGCTCGGTGCGTAAAGCAGGAAGTTGCTTGGTTGTATTGGGATGAGGATCTCATTTTGCGGTGTCGGAGTGCAAATGAGGAACGAGTGGTTCTGTTTGTTAGGTCAGGTAATTTACACTTCGAATAAGAGTGAATGACTTTCGAGAATGGTTCTAATGTGTTCGAGATTCTACAAGGAACAATCGGGTATCTTAAAGTTGTGCATGTGGTTAGAGACTGTGTCTTCATTGGAAGAGGTCAATATTTGTGGTATTTTTATGTTAATTATGGGCTTCTATGTATCAGTATCAGGAAAGTCAAGGTAATGGATTTAGATTCGCAGGAAGCTCTTCAGAGTAAAGTATTCTGGAATGTGGTATTTCTGGGAATATTTGAGAGTGTATTCAGCGGCTTATGGGTCTTAGACAGTGTGGTCTTACTCGTGTAGTGAGCCTGGGTTGAGGAATTGTGGTGCTACAGCTAGAGGAAATAGCCAGTTGAAGATGAATGAGAAGGGAAATTAGATAGATGGAATAGCTTGATAGTAGACCGAATCGGTAGGGTAAGGATATGATTAATTCTTTGTATGTGTTCGAGATAATAGGTTCTTGCAGGTATTTTGCAGCAATGCTCTTGGGTTTTGATGGCTTCCTTAGCTTGGTCTAGTTAGAAGGATTCAGTCCTGGCACTTTAATTTGTGCAAATGGAAATTCAGAGAGTTCTTGATGGTTTTTACTGCGGTTTGGAGATGTGTATTTTCTATGGACATGCAGAGCATGGGAGGTGTTGTGAATTTTCTTCTAGATGGGACCAATAGAAAGTTCTTGACTAGTTGAGTACGTAGATTTCTGTTGCTCGGAAGGAAGATGAAATTCTCATGTTATACTAGGATGGTATGGAATATGCAGTATGTAGTGGAGGATCGAGATTTGCGTGTGTAGAGTTACAGTTCAGCTCTGAAAGGAAGTTCATAAAACTCTTAGGCAGCGGGTAGCCTCAGATGGTTAAGGGATGATATTTCTAATTAGAAGTGATTTGACGATAGTATATGTTCAGAAAAAAGGTAATGTGATTAAACTGATGATACTTTGGTAGTATTGCAGCATTTTCTTGTTGGATCGACTGGTGGTATTCGGGTTTGCTTTGTGGCACAGGGAAATTTTGGAATATCTTTCATGGAATGACTGGTACTTGATGTTTGATATGTATTCAGACGGCGGAATCTGGTATCAAGTATGGTGATTTGTGTGCTACATGGAATTGGAGACTGGGAGTTCTCATATCTAGGCTATATTGTGGTCGTATATCATGTGTATCGGCCCTGTTTAGAGTCTATCGGGATTTGGAGGCCCGAGCGGGCTTTTTGTTTCTAGGGATATTAGATCTTGGATGTGATACTGGGATCCGAGCTGGTTGTTTCTGTGTTGTGTTATTCCGGGCTATTGCGATAAGATGGCGCGATTGGCTATGCCGGAAAATGCCATAGATTGAGTGGCGATGTTCGACAGATTATGTCCTATTGGGGAGAGTCCTATATTTCAAGACCCAGTGGACGGTTGGGAAGGAATTGTCTTTCTTATTTTGGGCTCTTGTGATGAGTGTCAGTGCTAAGGCCCCTCATATTTATTCAGTTCCGGTGGTGAGGGACTCCTCGGATGTATTTCTTGCGGCTGGGCATGTCGCCGAGCAAGGTTGTTAATTTCGGAATGCATCATATCGTATGGCACCGGCAAAGTTATAAAGGTGGAAGGAGCAGCTTCAGGTTTCCTTGATAAGGAGTTTGTTGGTAGGCCAATGTGGGTGAGTGTTCTTTGTTGAGTCGGCTTGGTTGGCTCCGAATGGCATTGTTGAGGGAGGTATTGATCCGACTGTTGTTTAAATTATTAGATATCTGGGGAGATCTATGAGTTACCCTCCTGTGTTGCGAGATATTATGATTTGTTGGTTATAGGAACATATGGTGCGGTTCAATTGGGGTCTCTTAGTAGAATTCAAGCTGGAAGAGTAATTGAGTGTTGCTTAGTGCACGGCATATCGATTATGTCTTATCGGGTTGTGTGGCGTATGTTACCTATTTCACCGTGGGTGTAATGATTTGCTTTGGCTTCAAACCTCAAATTGTGCGTGTCCGTCAATTTTGATCATAGTGACTTGAGGTGTTTCATGTGTAGCAGTGTTTGGATAGGATCGCGCATTGTAGCGAGGCTACATGGAGATATGACCTTTCGAGGTAGATTCATGTGTTCTATTTCTATGATGTGACACGGGGTCTCAACCTTGTGTTGTGATGGTACTGATGAGTTTGAGGTACAACTCTTTCGTTTGGGGTCATTTTCATGATTTGAGTATATTCAGACTGTTTCTTCTTGGTGCAAGAATTATGCAAGTTGTGGCTTAGGCCTGTATTGATGTGTCATGTCATCAAAGAGGTGTGTTGGGTTCGAGGTGACCGTTGGGTCATTCATAAATACTAACAGATTTGATTTCAGCTTGTTAGGAGGATAATATCGAGGTTCTGCTCGGAAATCTGCTGTGGTATTAGCCAAAAGGGAAGTGTCTTCATGAATGGTTGACTTGAAAAATGTTTATGTTTTATTGCATATTTCATTTATCTTTAGCAGTATATAGAAGTGTGGAATAAGACCTTAGTTGATGAGAGGTTTTCTACCGGTATTCGGGTGTTGTGTGCAACTACTGTGAATAGAAGTTATCGTTTCGAGTGTTTGAGTTATGTGGTATATCATGTAATTGCACCTGAGGTTGCAGGTATACTACAGCTGGTTCGGGCTTATTCTGAATAGAGATGTGAGGTTTTGATCTTGTGTATGATTTTGGAAAGGGAAATGTGGTTCTATGGCATATGGGGTAGATTGGATGGTGAAATTTCAGTTACAATGTGTTATCGGACCTATATGAGATAGGGTGATGTGGGATCACCCCCGGGTATATGCATGGTAAGGTTATTCAGCGATTGGTTGGCTATTAGAACAGCTCTGGGTACGTTCGAGGACGAACATGCGTTTAAGTGGGGGAGGATGTAATGACCCGACCGGTCATTTTGAGCTTTTGCACTTTGATCGCCTATTCTCGGGCATGACTTGCCCCGTGTTAGGTATTATGACGAATGTAGATCGTTGGTTTTGGTTTTCAGAAAAATTTGGAATGAATTTGAAAGGTTTTACCGAGAGTTGACTTATTTGTATATGAGTTCGGATCGGAGTTTTATGATTTGGTTAGCTTCGTTAGATTATTTGTGACTTAGGAGTATGATCGGAAGTGATTTTGGAGGTCCGGTGTAGAATTAGGCTTCAATTGGCGAAGTTAGTATTTTAGCAAATTCCGGTTGATAGGTGAGATTTTGATCCGAGGGTCAGAATGGAATTTCGAGATTTGTTGTAGCTTCTTTAAGTGATTTGGGATGTGTTTGTAAAATTTTAGGTCATTCTGACGTGGTTTGGTCGGGTTTTTTATCGAATGCGTGTTTCGGGAGTTTTAGAAGAACTTAGGCTTGAATTCGATGTGATTTGATGGTTTTGGTGTTGTTTGAGGTGGTTTGACAGTTGGAACAAGTTTGGATGATGTTTTGGGATGTGTTTCTGCTTTTGGTTGAGGGCCCAGGGACCTCGGGGTGATTTCGGATGGTATTCGGAGAAGTTGTAATTTTGTTGCAGCAGAAGAATTTGTGCTTCTGGTATTTTCACATCTGCGGTTGGAGGACCGCAGATGCGGCGCCGCAAATGCGAGTTGTGCACCGCAGAAGCGAAAAGGGGGCAGGCGAGCTGGACCGCAGAAGCGGCTAATTGGATCGCATCTGCAAAATCGCAGGTGCGGAAGATGCTCGCAGATGCGGCTTAGGCCGGTTTAATGAATTCCGCAGAAGCGGGCATGTTGACCGCATATGCAGAATCCGCATATGTGGTATTTTGACCACAGATGCGGTAATGGCTCGGCAGTATGTTATAATCTCATTTCACCCGCGATTTTGGGTCATTTTTTCTCCATGGTTGATCATTTTGAGAGCTTCTTGGTGGAGATTAAAGAGGGATTCGAGAGGAATCGATTGGAGGTAAGATTTTTTATCTCAATACTCGTTTTTATTGTGAAACCCACCTAAAAATTCATGGAATCTAACTAAAAATGGAAGAAACTAGGGCTTGAGTTTTGATATTTGAAATTGGGATTTGATGGGTCATTTAAGCTCGGATTTGAGAACTTCTGATATGTATGAACTCGTGGGAAGATAAGGAATCGAATGATGTGAAAATTTCTGAGTTTTGAGAAGTGGGCCCGAGGCTCGGGTTTTGCTAATTTCGAAAATTTTGATATTTTTCAATTGTTTTTGATTGGGTAATGTTCCCTTGGCATATTGTGATATGTTCGCTCTGATTATGGATAGATTCGACTCGCGTGGAGGCCGATTTGAGAGGCAAAGGCGTCGCGAGCTAGAGATTTTGCCGGTTCAAGGTGAGTAATGATTGTAAATGATATTCTGAGGGTTAGAAGCCCCGAATTTGCACATCATAATGCTATATTGAGGTGACTTGCATGCCGAATAGCAAGCGTGGGGTAGAGCACCGTTGGGGATTATGCCTTGGTCCGTCTCGATTGATGAATTTATTGCGTATTTGACTGAAATTTACTTGTTTTCATCATAAGTTAGGGTGATTGCCATATTTGGGCTTTCTGGCAATTATTTGAATCACTTCGGGGATGGTTGTTGATATTTTCTCACTGCTTCGATTCTATACTTGAACTGAGTCATGTATTTTCTACTGTTTTCAAAACTCAGCCAAGTTTATTTTGCTTTGACACTTGAAATGATCATTCCTGTACTATTTTTGGGCTGAGCAGCATGTTTTACTATTGCCCCAGGGGCTTATGTGATTTTGATTGAGTAAGGTCGAGGCTTGTGTATGAGGATATTCTTGGATCGGGCTGCACGCCGCAGTAGTGTTATACTGATACTGATATGAGGCCGAGGGCCTAGACTTGATGCCACGAGATGGCTTGATATTGCGCTTGGGCAGTAAGGGGCCCCTCCTGAAGTCTGCACATCCCGAGTGAGCGCCATCGACGATAAATGGATCGGGCTGCACGCCGCAGCGATATATGGAGCGGGCTGCATGTCGCAGCGGTACCGGTACTATTTTATGTGTTTGTATTATCTTATTTGTCTGCTATTATCTGTTGTTTTGTGCTACTTCTTGCAATATAGACCTGATACTCTGGCATTCCTTGATAGATGAGTGTTGTGCCCGCGGGGCGGAAATTCTGTGCTTATATGCACTATTTGTTTTGCATTCATTTGAGTAACCGCTGAAAAATGTCATTTTTAAAAGAGGTTTTAAACTGAGCTAAGGTGTTCCACTAAAGATTTCATAGCTTCACTGTTTTTCTAAAAAGGGTTTACACTGCTTCTATATAGCATGATAATTTGTCATACGTGATTCCTTACCGCTCAGTTGTTATTTACCTTTATTACTCACTGAGTTGGAATACTCACTTTACTCCTTGCACCTCGTGTGCAGATGCAGGTATCTATTCACCCGGTAGCGGGTTTTGGCCGATCAGAGGCAGAGATATATGAGTAAGGAGGTGACTGCCAGCGTTCGCAGCACCATGATTCTCTCTTTTGTTCATTATTCCAGTTTTGTATATTTTAGACCTTGTAGTGGATTTATATTCTGATAGATGCTCGTGACTTGTGACACCCTGATTAGGGCTGTGTTGGGTTGCATTTACGTTAATTTATATTTTAAGTCATATTTAAGTGATTTATTTATGTTTAGCTATTTTTGAAAAGACGAATTGGGTTTAGTTGGCTGGCCTTGTCCCCACGAGAGGCACCATCACGACCGGGTCCAGGTTTGGATCGTGACAATAAATTAGGGGAGAAATTATTTCCTTGCTCATTATTCTCCTATGGAGATAAGTTTAGATCAAGCCAAACTCTTTCACCCGGAACCTGTTTGGCTAAAACTACTCCAAAATAACCACCCGATGATTGAGGGATATCCCTACTTTGCATAACCTCATTATTGTGAACGTCTTTAGTCTTGACGTACATTTCTATCAGTTTTATCACAAGAAATTCCCGGTATTGATCTCGAGTCCTCAAAAAATATCAGAGTTTCATCGTCTTCGATGTTAAAATCAACATAAAAAGTAACCCCTTACGGAGTCACAATATACAGATATCTTCCGATTACTGTAATATTCATCGAACATTTGCTCACACTCATTTTTTTTTTACATAACAACAATACCAGTTTATCGTACTACATCGTAAGTGGAAACTTATAGCATAATATATATAGCATGGTATGCTAGGGCTTTATATATATAGCGCCTTATATTAGGGCGATATACCTTAACTGGAAAACAGCCGTTAAGCTATAGAACCTTAAGCTAGGGCGTTATATATATTTTGGTCACTAGTTTTTCTTTACACACACACACACACACACACACACAGATATATATATATATATATATATATATATATAGTGCACATGAATTTACAAACATGCACAAGTATTTCTATAATTTTTTAATATAATTCTAAAGGCTTTAAACAAATTTATTTCTGCATATTTAGGCTAGAATTGCATATTTTATAATAATATCCCATATATATGCATACTTATATTATCTATACAGAAAAAAACTTTTTATATTTTTATAATGTTAAGAAATTATTTTAAATTATTTTCATGCACAAATAGTATTTTTATTATTTATTAATTATTTTTGTAAATTATTTTAATAATTTAAATGAGTATTTAAAAACTAACCTAAATTCCTATCCAAATTAGGACCTAAAACTACCAAATAAACAAGCCCAGTACCCGTTCTACACAATACCCAAACCCATTCAACGCAAACCCATACCCATATTAAACCATCCAATTTGGAAATCCCTTAAATCTGCACCGTTGATCTCTTAGATCAATGGTCCACACCACCCTATCCTTTTTTAACTTAACCAAACCCAACCCTAATCCCTCATAACCCCGAAACCTTCCACCCCTGAATGCTCTCAATCTCCCCCTTTTCACTCTCAAACCCTGAGCGCCATCACCCAAAATGCCCTCCAAATCCCTTTGATTTCTAACCATATATGGAATCATCTGGTGATTTCTTGCCTTATCTGGCTCTCTTTCTCTACTGGCTAAACGATTATGGTGTTACATAATCACCTGCCTAACATGGCAAGTGGATCTCTCTTGTTTTGAACCAAATCTGGTTCGAATCTTCATCTCTTTTCATCTATGTTCTTTCTTCATCTCCTTATCGTTTGAATCTCTGAGATTTTTGCTCATTACTTATTTTACCCTAAAAGATAGGGTTTAGATCCTTTGAAATCTGTTAAGATTCAGTACTTATTTTCATTAAAAAGCATATCTATGTTTCTGCATGACTATCTATGAATCTTTTTATGATTTCGTTAAAAAGTTTTCTGCCTCATTTTACTTAACCTAAATTAGGACCCAGATCTTTTCAGATCTGTCAAGGTTCCTAAATTTTAAGTATTTTTTCTTTAATGTTTCGTGTATCTAGGTGTATCTATGCTATTCCTATAGTTGTTTCTTTAAAATAATTTTTTCTTCCTAAAATTAGGGTTTCAGATCTTCTCTAGTTCGATTCTTTGTGCTTTTCGAATAAACCACTTGTCTATGTTCATTATATATAGTGTGATTATTTTGCCATTGTTTCTCTGCTGACTTTATGTTTTACCAAAAATTAGGGTTTTGAAACCTTTATTGAGTTTTAAGCTTTCCTTTTCTGTACGATACTAATACTTTCTTATTTTGTTCAATTTACCTATTCTTACCTTATTTGGACCAATATCTGATTATTAATTTATGCTACTTCCCTTTGGCTTAACCTTACTGGCCTAATTTTATGCTCTAGTTATTAAAGTCGACTTCTAGTTGATTCAGCAATTATTCCTTACCTTATTTCACTACTTATTTAGTCTATTAACTAATGCTAGCCTGATTTTATGCCTGTTAATTGATCTATGCTAACCTAAACTGATTGTTAATTAATTTTTCATACCTTATTTGCATGTGATTGGTTCATTACCTTATGTGTTCTACTCTATTGTATGTTATAAAACCCTTCCCCTTTTCCCTTTTAGAAATGACTCAAACTCTCCTATTCTTACTACAAACTTAAGCTGTCTCTTGCTCTTGTTCTGTCTTATGTGCTAACTGGCTATTATTTGCCCGGCTGAAGGCCAAGGCCAAGTTATTCTGGAACCAACCTATTCCTGCATATTTACTTTCTCCTCTACCGTTATGTGCAAACTCCTGTTATCTTGTTCTATTCTATATGTTTATGTAGTCAGTTTTATCACAGACCTCAACATGCTTCTGCTTGATACATGATTCCCGACCATCTCTTTCTCAACTGTTATGCCTTAGTTCTTCTTATCTTGTTCTGTTCCATGTGCTTTTGTTTGCTATATGTTTTGTGTTTGCTTTCTTCCTAACTAGTATGCCTTAATTCATGTCAACCTACTCTGTTCTATATGCTTGTGTGGTTAGTTCACCTCAGCATGTCTGGCCCACAATTTATGTTTACTTCATTCATTGACTAGTTCATGCGACCCTATGCTATGTGTTTGTTGGTTAGTTATTTCAGATTTCAACATGTTTCTATTCAATACATGCATATATGGTCCCACCTAGTGATAATTAATAAACCAAGTAATCTGTAGTAATATAAAACCTTGATGGATTTAGTTGTATGCTCCATATTCAGAACAGGTTTAGGTATTGTCAATGATGTGTGGTAAGTTCTATTTGTAATTCAAGTACCCTTGCTCTTGTTGTATTGCTTTAATGACTGGTATATCATCCATGTCCAAACTAATACCAATCTGCTAAATATGAACTTTATTCTGTTTATAGTCTTGTAATTTGAACCTGTTTGTTCCTACAAAAATTAAATTATTTTCTAAAACTGTCCCGTACCCCTTATACATACTATTTTTTTTCAAACTTATACTCTTAGCTATCTAGGTTCCTACTACCTCCAGTGTGAACACTGCCTAGGATCCCTGAGACTCCTTTGAACTCTGACATATTGGAGCTGGTTTTCCAATCTCTTATGAATCCTATGTTGAATTTATGGATCCAGTGTGAGCATTGCCTAGGATCCTTGAGGCTCTTTGGGAACTTTGACACATTGGAAGACTGACTTAAGGTGTTGTGTATCCCTACTACTGTTTCAAGGTTGTTATGTTGAAGGCTTAGCTCTCAGGTTTATATTGGGCCTGCTAAGGCTCCCTATAATATAATGGATACTGTTATATAGTTTATTCATTTTGGGATATAATAATTTCTATAATAAATAGATTTGGGGTTGTTAGTAAAAGCTGGGGGGAGGATTTTCCTGTATCCTTGCTTGAAACTCGGGTAGAAATCCTGCCTATAGGTTACTGGTGATTATGTGCGTGTTACTACTTGTTTAGAGATCATGTCTATAGAACTTTCTGATTACCTTGTTCTGTACTTCATTCGCATGCTAGAAATCATGTTCATAGATTTTTTGTCACGACCCAAACCCGGTCGTGATAGCGCCCAACCCTAAAGCTAGGCAAGCCTGACCAACAGTCGCTCCCAATTCAACAATAAATCTCAAAACCGACAATTTAAGGAGAATAAAATAGTTTTAGAATAATAACCCAATACTTATCGAAGAATAATACTGAGAAATACGAAGTCTCATAAAAATACTCCAAAAAGATCTGGGGTCACGAGTCTAGAGCCTCTAAAACAAACTGGATAACAATATCTGAATGAAAATACACAAGTCTGGGAATGTATATATAAATAACACTGAAATAGGAAGAGTAGTCAGGTCCTGCGAACGTCAAGCAGCTACCTCAACAACTCTGATAAGCTCTAGAGACAACGACTGCTCAGCTAAGCCTCCGGTGCACCTGAATCTGCACACAAGCTGTAGGGAGTAGGGGTGAGTACTACCAACTCGGTGAGTAATAAGCATATAAAATGTCTGAAGATAAGAAATCCACGAAAT
>MU730038.1:37234-96527 GCA_026770625.1 Nicotiana glauca
TGAAATTCGAAGACGCTGTTTCATTAAACCCTTCTGCGATTTTCGCTTCTGCGGTCCCGCTACCGCTTTTGCGGGACCGCTTCTGCGGCCTTTAGACCGCTTCTGCAGTTTCACTTAAACCCACTACGACCGCTTCTGCGGTCTTAAACCGCTTCTGCTGTCTTAAACCGCTTTTGCGGTCGCCGCCTCTGCGATCCACTTAACCGCTTCTACGGTATCATAAAAAATCCCAGGACCGCTTCTGCGGTCACTCACCGCTTCTTTGGTGTCCGCTTCTGCGGAAACTTTTCTGATTTTGTGGAAATACCAGCCCTTCTCTAGGACCGCTTTTGGGACCAATTAGCCGCATCTGCGGAACCGCTCCTGCGGCCCTTTTTCCGCAGATGCAGAAATACCAGAAGCTTCAAATACAGACCTGTTGCAAAACTTCAAAATTTCCGTTTAACCATCCGAAATCACCCCGAGGCCCTCGGGACCTCAACCAAATGCATAGATATGTTCTATTACTTCATTCAAACTTTCTCGTAACATAAAAACACTATCATAAACACCAAAATCACCGAATTACCACGGATTCAAGCCTAAGTTAAACTAAAACTTCCGAAATGCGCATTCAATCAAAAACCCGACCAAACAACGTCCGAATGACCGGAAAATTTGCGGACATATCCAAAATCACCTAACGAAGCTATTGCAACTCTCAAAATTCCATTCCGACCCTCGGATCAAAATCTCACCTATCAACCGGAATTCGCCAAAATCCAACCTTAGCCAATTCAAGCCTAATTCTACACCGGACCTCCAAATTCAATTCCGATTGCGCTCCTAATCACAAATCATCCCCCGAAATTAGTCGAATCATCGGAAATCCATTTCGAGCCTTCTAACTCGTAAGTCAATATTCAGTTGACTTTTTCAAACTAACCTTTTCATAAAGAGACTTATTGTCTCATTTCTAACCGAACTCTATCCGAATTACTTCAAATTCTTCAAACACATATAATGAAAAATATAGAAGCATAAAACGGGTAAAACGGGGCGGTAAATCCCGTAACGACAGGTCGGGTCGTTACATTTTTTGTATTAGAAATCATGTCCATAGGATCCATGCACATCTTTATATGCATTAGTAACCATGTCTATAAGATCCTATCGGTTTGAATAATAATTTTCCTAGAAATGTGCTTAAAGAATTCTGCCCACATGTGATTAATAGATATCATGCCTATAGGAATTAAAAGTCAGTTAGATATCATACCTATAAAAACTAAAAATCAGTTAGATATCATGCCTATAGGAACTAACGATCAGTTAGATACCATGCTTATAGGAAATAAAAGAGTCAGTTTCAAACTTAGAAATCATGTCTATAGGATTTAACCCAATAGATATCATACCTATAGGCTAATTCAAACCTAGAAATCATGTCTATAGGATTTAACCCAATAGATATCATACCTATAGGCTAAAATCGGTTTGTAAACTCAGGAATCTTGCTTATAGAAAGTCAAATCAAGTCAACACTTAGAGATCTTGACTATATGAGTTTAAATATACTGAAATAAGAAAGCATGCCTCTAGGATTAAAAGAGTTAGAACCTATCTTTACAAGTTAAAATCAGTGATTTGCTTAGAAACCATGCTATAGGTTTATAATTAACCATTGTAGATACCATGCCTATAGGATTCTCTCAATCACTTAGGCAAGTTTGTAGGGTATTATTGATTCAGGGGTTTAAAATGTTGATATTTACTGCATGAAGATGCCTAGATACATGGCTAAATAAAATTAGTAGGCAAAACTGATAGGTCCAAATGCACGCCTTAGTAAACTGTTGTTTTGTATTCTGTTTCTGCTCATCTAGATATCCTGTCTATAGGATCCCTAATTAATGAACTCTGCTAATTGAATTGCATGCATTTGATGTCTACTTGTGGTGTTCAATGTGAGCCCCTATTTGTTCTTTACATGAAGTCCTATCTGAATTATATTTGTCGTCTAGATTTTTCTCATTTTTAAGCGATATAGAACTCAACAACAACAACAACAACAACAACCTAGTATAATCTCACTTAATCGGGTCTGGGGAGGGTAGTGTGTACGCAGACCTTACCCATATCTTGTGGTAGAGAGGCTGTTCCAAATAGACCTCCGGCATCCTTCCCTCGAAGAACTTCCCACATTGCTTTTGGGGAGACTCGAACTCACAACCTCTTGGTTGGAAGTAGGGGTTGCTTACCATCATAGTAACTCCTCTTGTCCTAAATACCACCCTAAGTAGAGGTCCTAAATACCTCTTGGACATAGGAAATGGATGGGTAGTGCACGCATACGATATGCATTAGAAGCTACTAGAACGCTTAGATAACAACTGAAAAATAGTAACTGGGTAGTAAAGGAAATGATGACCAGTGCGCTAATGCAATGTGTAGCACCCCTATTTGGGAAAAGTTACCAAGTATTGCGTGGAAATTATCCTATAGGCTAAATAACATAGGACCCCTTTAATTCCTCTTTTAAAGTAATTCGTCTAAATTGTTCCATAAGACTAATTCGCTTAATTTAAGTTCGGCCGTGACCTATCATTGTGGACCTCGAGGAGTGCCTAACACCTTTCACTCAAGGTAATTTATATGAGTTGATTGTCCTAGGTGCACTAGTGCACCTTAATCCGTTAGGTGGCGATTCTTCAAATTCCTTACCCAATCTCAAAAGGAAAGGAGTTGTCCCAAAATATTGAAACCTGATTTCGCGAGAAAAAGGAACGCGACAGCTGTCACATATAAAAGCAACAATATCTACTAACAACAGTTGAGTTCCTCTGTGTATTTAGATAGTAGCTATGTACTGTAGAAGAGTAAAATATTTTGGGATATGGATGAACTTTTATATTAATATTACTAACCAGGGCAAAGTTATTTGTGACCAAAGATGGTCAAGTAAATATCCTTCGTCGAAAAAAATATATTGTGAATAAGGTAAATATAATTTGTTATTATAAAAAAAATAATCTTGAACATCATTACATAGCCTACTAACAAAGGATGTTTACTCTTATTGAATTTTTTGGCTTCGTCACTATTGCGGACTGATCTCTTATATACGTTGCACTGTATAAAGCAAACAAGCAAAGTGATTTGAAGCTTCGAAAAGGTAAACTATATTGGAGGAGTAACTTCTAGGCTTTCTGTTGTTGCTTTAAATTTGCTCCTAGCTACATTATATTCTTTTTCAACACAGCAACATTTCTAATTAATTTTCAAAAAGTTTGCCTGGTGGTGTCTGTCCTTTTGATTTTTCTTAATAATATGAGTACCAATATCATTGTTTTTGCTTTCCAGTACGAACATGCATGTCCTCCACGCCTATATTTTGAGTTTATAGATTTTGAATTCTAGAAAAGAATATTGTGTTCTGGATAAGTTATTTATACATATTAAGTAAATTTTTAATATAAATATAAGCTCATAATTCAAAATATTGGATTCTGCTGAACCCGTAAATAGAATTGTAGCTCAGCTCCCGTAGACTTACTACACAACCTCTTTAGGGATGGACGAAATATTGTTGCATTTGGTCCTGGTCAAACAAAAATATACTTATACTAACTAAAATATACTAAAATTAACAGATCAGTTGTACATTAATCTATACACATAAGATAAATATTGAGACTCCAGGTATAACGTTCACTCAAGTATATTGTTTAGGGAAGAAATAAGATGATAAAAAATAGAATTGTCCTCAGATTTTGTTAGCTGTTTTAGCAAGAAAAGTATGTCATTACCTATCTTCGTAGCATACGATATCTCAAGTTTCTACTACAAAGTATGTTCTAGCATGTATATTATTAATGTACAATTTTACTAAGAATATTATCCTTTACCTAGTAACTTATGTGTCAATAAACTTGTTAGTGCTTAAATTCTCAATCCTTATTTGACAAGGAGTGGAGTTTTTAATCTGCAAACATAGATAACTACATTTAAAAGAAAATTAGAGATCCTTCATCTTGCACTTCCACATATTAATTAACATATTTGAGGAAAATGGTGCTATTCTTCATTGCTAGAAATCTGTGATGAAATAGGAATTACATGATGTACTAGTGTCAATAGTAGGAGCTTATTATTTCAGTTAGTTAGTAGTACATAGGTGTACACGTAGAATTTTAGTTAGGTGGTTAGTGGAATTTGAGTTATTTATATGTGCATGGTTAGCTCAATGTAACACTACACTTTTTCATTTTTGCTCTCAATACAATACTATGCCTCTTCTCTTTCTATCTTAAGCTCAGTTATGGTGGTATCAGATTAGGGTCTCCATTGTTGATATATTCAAGTATCATCATGGTATCAGAGCGGTAAAATCACGATTGCGGGCTGAAATCGTTGATCACGTTCAAATTCCCAGCGATCTCAATTTTCATATTGCAGTTTGTGTGTAAGAGTAAACAATGATGGAAAAAACTGATCTCGACCATAATCACCCATTGTTTCTCCACCCATCGGAGACCACCGAAGCTCGATCATCTCAATTCAAGGAGTCGTTCAGAAAACTATTCTACCTGGAGTTGTGCAATAGAGATCCAGTTGTTAGGAAAGAACAAGCTAGGGTTAGTCGATGGAACTTTAAAAAAGGAAGATTTTCATAACGAACTGGGTCATTAATGGGATAGATGCAACGCAATTGTCCTAGGGTAGATTATGAGCTCAGTATCGAAGGAATTGATTACTGGGATACTATATGCAAGAGATGCGAGAAAAGTGTGGGAGGACTTGAGAGAACGCTTTGATAAGGTGAATATATCACGAGTGTATCAATTAGACAAAGTGATCGCAACAATAACTCAGGGAACATGGAGTGTTTCAGTTTACTTTTCTACGCTTAAAAGTTTGTGGGATAAGTTTGATAGCATTGTTCCTCCTCCATGTGACTGTGCTCGATCAAAGAACTTCATTGAATTCATGCAATAACAGAAGGTATTGTAGTTTCTAATGGGCTTAAATGACAACTATGAGCAGGCTCGTAGCCAAATTCTTATGACTAGTCCAACACCAATCGTCAACAAAGCATATGCAATGCTTGTTGAAAAGGGAAGCCAGAGATTAGTAGTTAATGCCTCTGTTGTTGGTGAAGAGGTTGACTTAGCTGCTTTGGTAGCTGGTAAAAGAGGAGACTACCAAAGCTATTAGAAACCAAAGAGAAAGTGGAATGTACAATATGAATTTTGTCACATGAAAGTCCATACAAAAAAGGGCTACTATAAGATAATTAGCTACCCTCAGGACTTCAAAAATAAGAAGAAAGGAAACATAAACACAACATATAATATTCAAGTTGAGAATCTTAATCCAAACTTTATAGGTATTGATGATAGAAGAGGAGAGATACCAGATGCAACAAGAGAAGGGAACTGGAAAAGAGCACCTCAACTCACAGCAGATTAGTATGATCAGATCATGAAGCTGCTCAATAAAGATCCTCCAAAGGAACCAATGGCTAATATGGAAGGCACAACCTATTCTTTTATGGCTAAGATATCAAAGGGAAATTGCATAGTCGATACAGGAGCAACAAACCATATGGTTACTGATTTAGGAATGTTAACAGATGTTAAGGATATTAGTCCTACCAGAGAAAAAGAGTTCACTTGCCTATGGAGATTGTACACTTGTGTCACATGTTGGAAATTTTAAAATCACAGAAACAGGGAAGTGCGGGATGTACTGTAAGTTCCTGAGTTTGAATACAACGTACTTTCTGTGTCAAAGATAATAAGAGACTTACATTGCTTTGTCTCCTTTTACCATGCTTTTTCCTATTCCAAGATCTCTCAAATGAGAAGGCAGTGGGGATTTGTAGGGATAAAGATTGACTTTACTTGCTGGTCCCAAAAGCTTCTCTTAAGGCTAGAAATAATACACAACCAACAGTTAAAGGACTAAGTGCAAAAATAATAAAGGAGGATATATTGCTATGACATAAAAGGACATGCTTCTGGAGGATCTCTGAAGAAATTGCACGGATATAAATTGGAAGATTTCAAGTCTGTAATAGATAGTTGTGATATTTATCCAATGGCTAGGAATGTAAGACATCCTTTTTTATTGAGAAATACTAAATCTATTAGAATTTTTCAATTGTTGCATTGAGATGTATGGGGACCTTGCAGTACACCAACATTTGATGGTAATAAATTCTTCCTCACAGTTGTAGATGATTACTCTCGTGTGACTTGGATATTTCTCTTCAGTTTAAAAGTGATGTTATGATTGTTTTAAAGTCATTTCTTAAGCTGATACAAACATAAGTAAATGGAGTGGTATAGACAATTAGGTTTGACAATTGTGGAAAATTCATGAATTCAGCAATGCAAGACCTATGTCAATCTATGGGAATAGTTCACTAGAAAACATATGTTTATACACCTCAGCAAAATTATGTAGCTGATATAAAACGTAGACATCTACTTAAAGTTGCAAGAGCTTTCAAATTTCAATGTCATATCCCAATGGAATTATGGGGACACTATGTCCTAGCTTCAACACATGTTATTAACAGGCTACCCTCGCAGGCACTTGATGGTAAGTCACCATATGAGTTGTTCTTTGGAAAGAAGACTTTTATTTCTCATCTAACAACACTGGGGTGTTTATGTTTTGCAAGTGCCTTACCCAAGACTGATAAGTTTGCTAGTAGAGCAATGAAGGAAGCATTTATGGGATATTCTGGTGTCACTAAGGGATGCCTCCTCTATGATTTAAATAGACACAAGTTCTTTATCAATAGAGATATGATATTTAGGGAATCTATATTTCCTTTTAAAGTTCAAAATTATGACTTAAGGAAGAAAATTTGTCCCTGTATTCCCAACACTGTTGATGATGATTCTGGTTTCAAGGTTCAAATACAGAAGATCTTATTGCTGCAACTGAGTAGTTGTGTGTCTCAGATAACAATGCAGGTTATCTTATTCATCATCTTGAGCAGTTGCACGATTCAGACAACATTACACACTCACCTGCTGCTGAAGATCAACCTTCTGTTACTACTGAAAACTCTTCTCCTAAAATTAGTGATTCATAGTCTATCACATCCTTTCCTTCTCCTCCTGTTACATGAATATATCCTAATTTCCTAAGAAGATCACAGAGGGAATCTAAGGAACCTGTTTGATGATAGATTATATCACCATAAAGAAATCAATTAACAACGTCTTATATCCAATCCAAAATTATATTTCCTATCAGTACAAAATAAACTGGAATTAGCTACGAACTTCGTCGCTAATCTGTTTCTAAATCGCTCGTAGCTAGCAGAATTTCTTGATAATCTATCATTGTTCCGTCACTATATGAGATTAACAATGTATTTTTCTGTTTAGCTACTAAATTTTTCCGTCGCTAATACCTGATTTTTTATTAGAGTATGATCTTCTTTCTCCTTCTTACAAGGCATACTTGGGTGTTTTCTTTTCTGTTGTTCAGCCCAAAACCTTTCAGGAAGTTTCTAAGGATGTAAGATGGGTTAAAGCTATGCAAGCTGAGATTCAAGCTATGCAAGAGAACAAGACTTGTGAACTAGTTCCTTTGCCTCAAGGAAGACAGCAGTAGGTTGCAAACGGGTGTACAAGGTCAAACTCAAGGCCAATGGTGATGTGGAGAGATTCAAAGCTAGGTTGGTGACTAAAGGATACAATCAAAGAGAGGGTCTTGATTACAATTAGACCTTCTGCCACGACTCAAAAACCGACCGGGTCGTGATGGCACCTATCGTGGAACTAGGTCATCCACTTATTTCCTTTTTGCCCATTTTATCCAATTATTACTTACGAAAAATATCAATTTCCATTACATAATTTAATAATAATAATAGTGTCAAAACAGTGGAATGAAACATAATTCCCGACCTTGAGTGTCACTAGTCATGAGCAAAACTAATATAACTGTCTGAAATACAGATATAGAATAGTCTAAATATATCCAATAAGTAAAACTAGAGGAAGATAGGGAAGGAGAAGGCGGAATTGCGGTCGCCAAATAGCTACCTCTCAATCTCCGATAGAAGTCTGCACAAGGAAGATCAACAACTACTACCGTGCCTCAAGATACCTGGATCTGCACAGAGAGGTGCAGGGGGTAACGTGAGTACACCAACTCAGCAAGTAACAAGTACAACCTATGGACTGACAGGTAGAGACGAACCAAACCTCAAGATGCAATTTAGCGGTAAATGGAACAGAAATGTAGACATGCTTACAGTTCAAGTAAAACTCAACTGTACAACAAGCAACAGATCAGTAAAGAGTTCAATACTCAGAGATTTCATATATGTACCAATGCACAGCTAGAATGATCAATGTTCCCACAACCTCCACTCGCAGGTGCTCAACCACTCGGTACTGTATATCGACATCCAGCTCAGGGAAGGTCCAACCCGAAATATACATCACTGACCGTAGTCATCCAGTACTGAGGAAGCAGGCCAATCCAGCCTCACGGAGAAGATCCATCTCCCGGTATAGTACTTCGGACAAATCCATGTCCAGGGAAATCCATCCCTTAGTATAATCATCTACTGCGCTTACTAGGGTGTAAAGACTCCTGAGGGGCTTCTCTGAGCCCAAGTTCTATATCAATGCCAGCGAAGGCATGATCAATTTCATTGTTGCGGTATGCAGCCTGATCCCATACTAGCATTCAATATTCGGCTCTCAGCCTCACTCAGCCAATACTCTCCAGTCTCATGCACATGGGCTACGATATCATAATACGAGCCCGAACAATGATATGATATGTCAAATAGCAATGATCGAGACTGAGACATGATATAATATGCATGAACAAGACTGAGTATAGAATATATATGAATCTAATGACATGATTGCAAGAAACGACCTCTCGGGTCTTAACATTGTTGGCGTGAAGACTTAACATGATAATTAACATGATTTAAAGCTCAACATCAATATCACATAATCAGAGCACAAATATCGATAATAAATAACCACTAAGCGGTGCTCTGGAATGATCCAGGATGCATTTATCACGGTGCACGCTAAAACGGCCGTCACTTGGCGTCACCTTCATAACAATCATAGAACACATCGTTCGGGGTTTCGAACCCGCAATACCAAGGTTGAAAGCTTTACTTACCTCAAGCCAAGCCAAAACTCTAGCCCGCATTCCTCTCGAATCGACCTCCGATTGCTTTGAATCTAACCAAAATCAGTTCATAACCATCAAAATATGCTAAGGGAAAAAACCCACTCAAAAATAATCAAATTATAACAAAATCCCAAAATTGGTCAAAACTCGACCCCCGGGTGCATATCTCGGAATTCGATAAAATCCACATCAATAGACTCCTTACCTCCCTATGAGTTCATACATATCAAAAGTACTAAAATCCGACCACAAAGGACCGCTCAAATCCTTGCTCAAAGGTCTCCAATCTCAAGCCCTAGTTTCCCAATTTTTAACCCTTAACTTCCATACATTTTCAAGTAAAATAACACCTTAGAAATGAGTTTATGGTCCAAAAATCTTACCTCTTGAAATCCATCTTCAAACAACTCCCTCAAGCTCAAACCCTTATGAAAATGGTGAACAATAACTCAAAAATCGCGAAGCAAATCTTTTATAATTTCTGACCCAGGCTTTTTGCACATGCGACCCAAATCCCACTTATGCGGTTCCGCTTCTACAGTCCCAAGCACCGCATTTGCAGTTTTCACTTATGCCCCCATTTTCTGCATCTACAATGATAATCCCACTCCAAGCGCTATCGCAGGTGCGCTTCCCTAACCGTTTCTGTGGTTCCAGCTAATCCTCTATATGGCCGCTTCTGCAGCTTACTTTCACATATGCGGGGGTCGGACCTGCGGCCTCCCAACCACAGATGCGGTTATGATAGGAGTCCCAAACATCAGCTGCAAACTCATCTCCAAACTTTTCTATCAACTGTCCGAAATAACCCCGAGGCCCCTGGGACCTCAACCAAAAGCACAGATAAGCCACATACCACCATCTAAAGTTGTAACAATCTTCAAAACACTTCAAACAACATCAAAACAACCAAACCACATCAAATTTAAGCCTAAGAACTCTAAAAACTTTCAAATTCCGCTTTTGATCGAAAAGTCTATCAAACCACATCTGAATGACCTTAAATTTTACACACACATCCCAAATGACACAACGGACTTACTGCAACTTCCAAAAGTCCATTCCGACCCCTATATCAAAATCTCACCTATTAACCGGAAAATGCCAAATTTTCACTTTCGCCAATTCAAGCCTAAATCTACTACGGACCTCCAAAACACGTTCTGATCACACTCATAAGTCAAAAATTATCCCCCGAAGCTATTTGAACCATCAAAATTTACATCCGAGCCCTTTTCTACATAATTCAATATCCGGTTGACTTTTCCAACTTAAGCATACTCAAAAGAGACTAAGTGTCTCAAACCTTACCAAAACCTCTCCGAATATGAACCACTCTACTCGGTAACATAAAATATAGATGAAACAAGCATAAAAAAGTAGAAATAGGGGAAACGGATCGGTAAATCATGAGACGACAGGTCGGGTCGTCACATCCTCCCCCTCTTAAGCAAATGTTTTTCCTCGAACAGGTCAAGAAACAAAACTGAAACATCAAATAGGTGGGGATATCTACTCCGCATATGGTCTCCCAAGTAGCCTCCTCCACGGGCCATCCTCTCCATTGCACTTTCACTGAAGCTATATCCTTTGACCTTATCTTTCGAACCTAACCCTCCAAAATAGCTACTGGCTCTACATCATAAGTTAAATCATCATCTAACTGAACCGTGCTGAAATACAGAACATGAGACGGATCCCCAATATATTTCAAGAGCATAGAAACATGGAATACCGGATGCACACTCGATAAGCTGGGTGGTAAAGCAAGCTCATAAGCCACTTCCCCAATCCTTAAAAGTACCTCAAAAGGCCCAATGAACCGAGGAATCAACTTCCCTTTCTTTCCAAATCTCATAACTCCCTTCATGGGTGAAATCTTCAATAGAACCTTCTTGCCAACCATGTGGGAGACATCCCGAACCTTCCGATCAGCATAACTCTTTTGCCTCGATTGCGCCATACGAAGCCTCTCCTGAATCACCTTCACCTTGTCCAAAGCATCCTGCACCAAATCTGTGCACAATATCCTTGCCTCACTCGATGCAAACCAGCCAACTGGAGATCTACACCGCCTCCTATACAAAGCCTCATATGGAGCCATCGGAATACTCGACTAGTAACTGTTGTTATAAGCAAACTCTGCGGGCAGTAGAAACTAATCCCATGACCCTCCAAAATCAATGACACAAGAACGCAACATGTTCTCCAATATCTGAATAGTGCGCTCAGACTGCCTGTCCATCTGAGGGTGAAAACATTGCTCAACTCAACCTGAGTACCCAACTCTCGCTGTACCGACCTCAAAAATTGTGAAGTAAACTGAGTGCCCCTATCTAAAATGATGGAAACTAGGATACCATGCAAACGAACAATCTTCCGAATATAGATCTCTACCAACCACTCTGAAGAATAAGTAGTATACATAGGAATAAAGTGCGCGGACTTGGTCAGCCAATCCACTATCACCCAAATAGCATCGAACTTCTTTAAATTCTATAGGAGCCCAACTACAAAGTCCATGGTGATCCGTTCCCACTTCCACTCTAGAATATCTATCCGTTGAAGCAAGCCATGCGGCCTCTAATGCTTATATTTCACCTGTTGACAATTGAGACACTGAGCTACAAATCCCACAATGTCCTTCTTCATTCTCCTCCACCAATAATGATGTCTCAAATCCTTACATCTTTGCAGCAGCCGGATGAATAGAATACTGCGAGCTATGGGCCTTTTCCAGAATCAACTAACGAAGCCCATCTATATTGGGCACACATATCCGGCCCTGCATCCTCAACACCCCATCATCACCAATAATAACATCTCTGGTGTCATTGTGCTTAACCTTGTCCGAAGGACAAGCAAATTAGGATTATCATATTGGCACTCTCTGATACGATCAAATAAGGAAGACTGAGAAATCACACAAGCCAATACCCGATTGGGCTCCGAAATATCCAACCTCACGAACCGATTGGCCAAGGCCTGAACATCAACTGCAAGAGGTCTCTCCCCAACTGGAACATATGCCAAACTCCCCACACTCACTATTTTTCAGCTCAAAGCATCGGCCACCATATTGGTCTTCCCCGGATAGTACAAAATAGTGATATCATAATCCTTAAGAAGCTCCAACCATTTTTGCGCCTCAAATTGAGATCATTTTGCTTGAACAAGTGATGGCGGCTACGATGATCAATAAACACCACACAAAACACACCATACAAGTAATGCCTCCAAATCTTCAACGCGTGAACAATGGCAGCCAACTCCAAATCATGTATAGGGTAGTTCTTCTCATGAAGCTTCAAATGAAAAGAAGCTTAAGCAATAACTCTAACCTTCTACATCAACACTTACCTAATATCCACTCTCGAAGCATCACAATACACGGTATAAAAATCTAAAGCTGATGGAAATACTAACACTGGAGCTGTGGTCAAGGCAATCTTGAGCTTCTAAAAGCTCTCCTCACACTCATCCGACCACACAAATGGCGCTCCCTTCTGAGTCAAGTTGGTCAAGGGAGATGTGATAGATGAAATCCCCTAAACAAACCGGCTGTAATACCCACCAAACCAAGAAAATTCCGAATCTCTGTGGCTGAAGATAGTATGGGCCAACTCTGAACCGCCTCTATTTTCTTCGGATCAACCTGAATAACCCCACTGGACACCATATACCCCAAAAATTCCACGGAACTGAGCCAAAACTCACACTTGGAGAACTTTGGATAAAGCCTCTTCTCCATCAATCTCTACAATATGAATCTTAAATGCTCTGCATGCTCCTCCTCACTATGCAAATACACCAAAATATCATCAATAAAGACTATGACGAATGAGTTGAGGTACGGCCGGAACACGCTATTCATCAAATGCATGAATGCTGCTGGGGTGTTAGTTAGCCCAAAAGTCATCACCAAGTTCTCATAATAACCATATCGGGTCCTGAAAGCTATCTTGAGAATATCTGAATCCTTGATCTTCAGCTGGTGATAACCTGAACGGAGATCAATCTTGGAGAACACTCTCGCTCCCTAAAGCTGGTCAAAAAAATCATCGCTACGAGGCGAAGGATACTTGTTCTTAATTTTTACTTTGTTTAACTGCTTGTAGTCAATGGACATCCTCACCGAGCCTTCCTTCTTCTTCACAAATAGCATAGGCGCACCCCAAGGAGACACACTAGGCCGAATGAACCCCTTATCAAGGAGTTCCTAAAGCTGCTCTTTTAACTCCTTCAACTAAGCTGGTGCCATATGATACAGTGGAATAGAAATGGGCCGAGTTCCCGACACCAAATCAATACAAAAATCAATATCCCTATCCGGCGGCATGCCTGGCAGGTCTGAAGGAAACACATCGAGAAATTCTCTCACATCTAGAAGAGAATCAATACTGGGAGTCTCTGCACTGACATTCCTCACAAATGTTAAGTATGAAAGACAACCCTTCCTAACCATACACTAGGCCTTCAAGAAAGAAATCACCCTACTGGGAACATAATCGGTCGAACCTCACCACTTAATCCATGGCACGCCCGGCATACCCAAGGTTACTGTCTTAGCATGATAGTCTAGAATGGCACGACATACAGATAGATAATCCATGCCTAATATAACATCAAAATTTACCATGCATAACAATAGAAGATCCATCAGGTCTCCAGACCCCTAATAGTCACCATACAGGACTGGTACACATGGTCTACAACAACAGTATCGCCCATCGGAGTAGATACACAAACAGATGAAACAAGAGACTCACCAGGTGTATCCAAATAATGAGCAAAGTATGATAACACATAAAAATAAGTGGAACTAGGATCAAATAATATAGAGGCATCTCTGTGGCGGACTGAGACAGTACCTGTAATCACAACATCTGAAGCAATAGTATTGGGTCTAGCTAGAAGTACATAGAAACTGCTAACTCAATCTCTCTAGCAATATCAACAAGCGCCAGATACTCTCTCTCTTGTCAGAAAAATCAATAGCTGATAGCTGAGGCCATCCACGAACCTCCTGATCCTCTCCCTATCCGTGGGGACTAGCCAAATAGCATAACGGGCCAACTCGGAGAACTTTATCTCATACTGCATCACAGACAGGTCCTCCTGATGCAACCGCTCAAACTCCCTACGCAACTCTGCCCTGCGGGAATGCGGTATATTCTTCTCTAGGAAGAGAATGGAGAACTGATGCCAGGTAAGGGGCGGTGCACCAACAGGCCTACGCCTCTCATAAGCCTCCCACTAAGTGAAGGCAGCTCCAGAAAACTGAAAATTAGTAAATGAGACCCCACTAGTCTCCAAAATACCCGATGTACGCAACATCCTCTAACACTTATCCAAGAAACCCTGGTCATCCTCGCCCTCTGTGCCACTGAAAGTCGGAAGGTGAAGTCTATCAAACCTCTCCAATCGACGGTGCTCTTCATCAGGCATAACTGGAACCACAAAATCCCGAGCAGGTGCAACCGACTGGGCTAGTGGTGCCTCCGGTGTCTGGAGTCCATGAATAAACTTCTCGGGTGTACGGGCGGCAGGAGTCTAAGTGCCTCCTCCGAACTGAGAAGTAGCTGCTGTGGTAGAAATTGCGACTGGCTGAGCATGCATAGTCAGAATCTAAGCCAAAGTATCCTAAACACCTGGAATAACAATAGGCACAGCCGGTGCCTCAACTGGTGCTGCTAGAGCATCCATAGCTGGAGCTTGATCATGAACTGGGGCGAGGGTGGATCTGCTAGTGTTGCCCTAGCTGCTGTACGGGCCACACCCCTCCCCCTAACACCGCCTTGAACATGTCCTCATCCTCTAATGGCCCCAGTTGGTGGTACTAGTGGTCCTCCATCCTGACAGGTAGCACGTGTCCTCACCATCTATGAGAGAATAGAATAACAGAAGTTTAGCACTCGGATCAACAGATTCGTATGACAAGAATTCAAGAATATGAAGTTTTCCTAAAGGTTGTGCAGCCTCACGAGGATAAATACAAACATCTCTATATCGATCCGCGAGACTTTACTAAACATGCTCATAACGCGTGAGACCTATGTAACCTAGGCTCTGATACTAATATGTCACGACCCAAAATCCGACCCGGTCGTGATGGCACCTATCTTGGAACTAGGCCAGCCACTTATTTCCATTTTATCTAATTATTTACGAAAAATATCAATTTCCAATACATAATTTAATAATAATATTAATAGAAGTGTCAAAATAGCGAAATGAAACAAAATTTCCAACCTTGGATGTCACTAGTCATGAGCAAAACTAATACAACTATCTGGAATACAGATCTGGAATAGTCTGAATACATCCAATAAGTAAAACTAGAGGAAGATAAGGAAGGAGAAGGCAGAACTGCGGTCCCCAAGAAGCTACCTCACAATCTCCGATTGAAGTCGGCACAAGGAAGATCAACAACCACTATCGTGCCCCGAGACATCTGGATCTACACATAGAGGTGCAAGGAGTAACGTCAGTACACCAACTCAGTAAGTTTTTAGTCCAACCTATGGACTGAAAGGTATAGGCGAACCAAACCTCAATGGGCAAGTTAGCAGTAAATGGAACAGAAATGTAGACATGCTTATAGTTCAAGTAAAACTCAATAGTAATAGAAGCAACTGATCAGTAACAAGTTCAATACTCAGAGATTTCATATATGTACCAATGCACAACTAGCATGATCAATGTTCACACAACCTTCACTCACAGGTGCTCAACCACTCGGTACTGTATATGGCCATCTGGCCCAGGGAAGGTCCATCCTGGAATACACATCACCGACCGTAGTCATCCAGTACCGAGGACGCAAGCCAATTAGCCTCACAAAAAATATCCATCTCCTGGTATAGTATTTCGGACAAATCCATGTCCAGGGAAAGCAATCCCTCAGTATAATCATCTACTGCGCTCACTGGGGGTGTAAAGACTCCGAAGGGTATTCTTTGAGCCCAAGCTCTATATCAATGCCAGCAAAGGCACGATCAATATTACTACAACGTGCAGCCCGATCCCATAATGTCATTCAATATTCGGCTCTCAGCCTCACTCAGTCAATACTCTCCAGTCTCATACACATGGGCTAAGATGTCATAATATGAGCCTGAACAATGATATGATATGTCAAATAGCAATGATCGAGATTGAGACATGATATAATATACATGAACATGGCTGAGTATAGAATATACATGAATCTAACAACATGATTGCAAGAAATGACCTCTTGGGTCTCAACACTGTTATCGTGAAGCCTTAACATGATAATTGATATAATTTACAGCTCAACAACTAGATCACATAATCACATCTCATAGAAATCTTAGAACACATCGTTTGGGGTTTCAAACCCACAGTACCAAGATTGAAAGCGTTACTTACCTAAAGCCAACACAAAACTCTAGCCCGCAATGCCTTTTCCTCTCGAATTGACCTCTGATTGCCTTGAATCTAACCATAATTAGTTCATAACCATCAAAATATGCTAAGGAAACAAAGCCCACTCAAAATAATCAAATTATAACAAAATCCCGAAATTGGTGAAAACTCGACCTTTGGGCTCACATCTCGGAATTCGAGAAAATCCACATCAATAGACTCCTTACCTCCCCACGAGTTCATACATATCAAAAGTACTAAAATCCGATCACAAATGACCCATCAAATCTTGTTCAAAGTTTTCCAATCTCAAGCCCTAATTTCCCAATTTTTAATCCTTAATTTCCATAAATTTTCAAGTCAAATCAGTGAAATAATACCATAGAAATGAGTTTAGGGTCCAAAAATCTTACCTCTATGAATTCCCCTTGAAATCCCTCTTCAAACAGCTCCCTCAAGCTCAAACACGTATGTAAATGATGAATAATAACTCAAAAATTGCAAAGGAAATCTTTTATGCTTTTTGACACAGGATTTTCGCACTTACGGCCCAAATCCAGCTTCTTTAGTTCCAAACACCGCATTTGTAGTTTTTACCTATGCCCCAATTTTCTGCATCTGCAATGACAATCCCGAACCTGCGCTATCGCAGGCGTGCTTCCCTAACCCATTTGCAATTCCAGCTGATCCTCTACTTGGCCGCTTCTGCAGCTTACTTTCGCATATGCAGGGGTCGCACCTGCGGCCTCCCAATCGCAGATGCAGTTATGATAGCAGTCCTAAACTTCAGCTGCAAACTAAACTCCAAACTTTTCCGTCAAACACCCGAAATCACCACGAGGCCCCTAGGACCTCAACCAAAAGCACAAACGAGCCATATACCACCATCCAAACTTATACCAATCTTCAAAACACCTCAAACAACATCAAAATAACGAAATCACATCAGATTCAAGCCTAAGAACTCTAAAAACTTTCAAATTTTGCTTTTTATAAAAAATTCTATCAAACCACGTCCGAATCATCTGAAATTATACACACATCCCAAATGACACAGCAGATCTACTGCAACTTCCAGAATTCCTTTCCGGCCCTCATATCAAAATCTCACCTATCAACCGAAAAACACCAAAATTTCACTTTCGTCAATTCAAGCCTAAATCTACTACGAACCTCCAAAATACGTTACAATCATACACCTAAGTCCCAAATCATCCCCCAGAGCTATTCAAACCATCTAAATTTACATCCAAGACCTTTTCTACATAAGTCAACATCCGGTTGACTTTTCCAACTTAAGCTTATTCAAAAGTAGGGGTGGCAAAATGGTTCAAAGAAAATAGTTAACCACCTATATTATCCACTAAAAATGGTTTGACAATGAACTTTTTAAAAATGGGTCAAATATGGGTAAGAACCATATTATCCATTTAGAAAATGGATAACCAATGAGTAATCAATGGATAATCAATTGGTCTATCTTTTACATTTGTAAAGCCTTAAATTGGGGGCTCCTCAAGTTAGGGAGACTAAGAATTCTCTCAAAAGTGATCATATACAAGAAGTCATAGATAATATGGGTAACCCATACTATTCGCCGGTTAACCCATTTTTTATTCGTATTAAATATGGGTCGGGTCGGATAAATGATCCATTTTTCATTACCCATTTTCGACCCGAACCATATCCGACCTACCTACCCGTTTGCCAATCCTACTCAAAAGAGACTAAGTGTCTCAAACCTTACTAAAACCTCTCCGAATCCGAACCACTCAACCCGATAACATATAATACAGATAAAACAAGCATAAAGAAGCAGAAACAGAGGAAACAGAGCGGTAACTCATGAGATGATAGGTCGGGTCATCACACATTCTCTTCTGTAGTGAAGATCATCAATGTGAGAACTATACTTTCCGTAATAGTTATACACAATTGGCAATCTGTTAGCTAGATGTATATAATGCATTTCTGCTAGGTGACTTACATAATGTGATTTATATGCACTTGCTACAGGGTTTTACAAGCCAGAGGGAGTATGGGTTGGTATGTAGACTTGTAAAATCTCTCCATGGTCTGAAACAAGAAAGTAGACAATCAAACCTAAAGCTAATTGAGGCCCTAGTGCAGTCTAAGTTCAAACAAAGCAACCTAGATCATTCATTGTTCATCAAGAGGAATGGAACAAATATAGTGCTGATACTGTTATATATGGATGATATGTTGGTTACAGGAAACAATCTATAGTTTATTGAAACCACCAAAGTCTCCTTACAGCAGGCCTTCAAGATCAAAGACTTAGGTGAATTAATATTCTTTCTTGGCATGGAGTTCAGCAGGTCCAACGACGGTATTTTGATCAACCAAAGAAAATATACACTAGAAATAATATCAGATTTGGAATTAGGTGGAGCAAAACCAGCATGGACTCCATTAGAGGTAAATGTCAAGTTGACAGTTCCAGAACTGGACACCAATTGGTGAGCATAACAGAAGATCAACTATTGGCAGATGCAGGTCATTATCAGAAACATATTGAGAAGCTGTTGTATCTCACTATGTCTAGTCCAGACATTGCATTCATAGTACAAATTCTTCGCCACTTTACACAACAACAAAAGAAGTCTCAGTAGGATGTAGCTATAAGAGTGGTGAAATACACTAAAAGGGAACAAGGACTAGAGATCTTAATGAGTATTCAATGTTAAAATGAGCTCAATATTTTTTGTGATGATGAGTTGGCCTCATGTCCTAATACTAGGAAGTCGGTGTTAGGATATCTAATTAAGTATGGAGAATCCAAAATTTCATAGAAATTGTAACGACCCAACCGGTCATTTTGAGCTTTTGCACTTTGAACGCCATTTATCGGGCATGAGTTGCCCCATGTAATATACTATGACTGATGTAGATCATTGGTTTTGGTTTCAGGAAAATTTAGAAAGAATTTGAAAGAACAGTCTCAGTTGAAAGCTTTGAATTTGAAAGGTTTGACCAAGAGTTAACTTATTTAAATATGAGCTCGGATCATAATTTTTATGATTCAGTTAGCTTCGTTGGGTGATTTATGACTTAGGAGTGTGATCGGAAGTGGTTTAGGAGGTCCCGTGTAGAATTAGGCTTGAATTGGCGAAGTTAGTATTTTGACGATTTCCAGTTGATAGGCGAGATTTTGATCCGATGGTCGGAATGCAATTCCGAAAGTTGTTGTGGCTTCGTTTTGTGATTTGGGATGTGTGTGTAAAATTTCAGGTCATTCTGAGGTGATTTGGTTGGGTTTTTTATCAAATGCGTGTTTCGAAAGTTTTAGAAGAACTTAGGCTTGAATCAAATGTGGATTGATGGTTTTGGTGTTGTTTGAGGTGTTTTTATGATTGGAAAAAGTTTGAATGATGTTATGGGTTATGTTGGCAGGTTTGGTTGAGGTCCCGAGGGCCTCGGGTGTGTTTCGGGATGTTATTCGGATCATTTGAAGTTGGAAAAATTGCAGAAAATTTGCAGGTTCAGCTGTGCAGAGTTTTGACTTTCGCGATCGCGTAGGCAGCCTCGCGATCGCGTAGTGGGATTTAAGGAGACTGTCTGAGTGTTCTTCGCATTCACGAAGTAGGTCCTGCGATCACGCATGTGAGAGGGTTGTGTATCGCGTTCGCGTGCGTATGGTCGCGATCACATAGTGTCTTTTGGTCAACTGGTCTAAGGTCGCATTTTTTCATCGCGTTCACAGGAGGAAGTGCACGTTCACGAAGGGTATTTTTGAGGAATCATCGCGATCACGATTGGTATTACGCGATCTCATAGAGTTATTTGGGATGTTTGAAAATTTGTTCTTCGCGACTGCGAGGGAATTGCCGCGATCGCGATGAAGGAAAATATGCCTGGACAGAATATTTTTAAAGTCATCTTGTTCGCGAATGTGGGTCTATTTTCACCCATGGCTGCTCATTTTTGGAGGTTCTTGAAGGAAATTAAAGAGGGATTCAAGGGGAAACGACTTAAGGTAAGAATCTTGGTCTTAAACTCGATTATATTATGAAATCCATCTAGAAATTCATGGAAATTAAGCCTAAAATTTATGAACTAGGGCTTGAGATTTTGAAATTTGATTTAGGGATTTGAAGGACCATTTGAGGTTGGATTTTAGAGCTTCTGGTATGTATGAACTCGTGGCGAGATAAGGAACCCGTTGATGTAACATTTTCTGAATTTCGAGAAGTGGTCTCGGGGCTCGGGTTATGCTAATTTCGTGATTTTTGATACTTTTCGATTGTTTTCGCTTGGGCTTTGTTCCCTTAGCATATTGTGACATATTCGTTCTGGTTTTGGATAGATTCAACACGTGTGGAGGTCGATTTGAGGGGCAAAGGCATCGTGAGCTAGAGATATCGCTGGTTCGAGGTGAGTAATGATTGTAAATGATATTCTGAGGGTTTGAAACCCCGGATTTGCATATCATAGTGCTATATTGAGGTGACTTGCACACCGGATAGCGAGTGTCGGGTAGAGCACCATTGGGGATTGTGACTTAGTCCGTCCCGATTGATGAATTTACTACGTATTTGACTGAAATTCACTTGCTATCATCATAATTTTGGTTGATTGCCATATTTGGGCTTCGTGCCAACTATTTAAACCTTTCGGGGATTGTTGTTGATCTTTCCTCACTGTTTTGATTTTATACTTGAACTCAGTCATGTAACTTCCACTGTTTTTTAGACTCAGCCAAGTTTATTTTACTTTAACAATTGAAATGATATTTATAACAATATTTGGGCTAAGCATCATGTTTTACTGTTGCCCTAGTGGCTTATGTGATTTTGATTGAGTAAGGCCGAGGGCCTATATTGTGAGGACACTTTTTGATCGGGATGCATGCCGCAGCAGTGTTATACTGATACTGATATGAGGCCGAGGGCCTAGACTTGATACCACGAGATGGCTTGATATTGCGCTTGGGCAGTAAGGGTGCCCTCCCGGAGTCTCCACACCTCAAGTGAGCGCCGTCGATGATAAATGGATCGGGCTGCACGCCGCAGCAATATGTTGAGTGGGCTGCATGCCGTAGTGGTACCGGTACTATTTGATGTGTTTGCATTATCTTATTTGTCTGCTATAATCTATTGTTTTGTTCTACTTCTTGCAATATAGACCTAATACTCTAGCATTCCTTGATAACTGAGTGTTGTGCCCGCGGGGCGAAATTTCTGTGCTTATCTACACTATTTGTTTTGCATTCGTTTGCGTAACCGCTAAAAAAGGACATTTCAAAAGAGGCTTAAACTGAGTTAAGATGTTTATCTAAAGATTTCATAGCTTCACTATTTTCTAAAAAGGGTTTACACTGCTTCTATATAGCATGATGATTTGCCATACGTGATTTCTTACCGCTCAGTTGTTATTTACCTTTATTACTCACTGAGTTGGAGTACTTACTCTACTCCCTGCACCCTGTCTGCAGATGTAGGTATCTATTCACCCAGTAGCAGGTTTTGGCTGATCAGAGGCGAAGTTATATGATTTAAGGAGGTGACTGTCGGCGTTCGCAGCACCATTTTCCTCTCTTTTGTTCATTATTCCGATTTTCTATACTTTAGACCTTGTAGTGGATTTACATTCTGATAGATGCTCGTGACTTGTGACACCCCGATTAGGGCTGTGTTGGGTTGTATTTTCGTTAATTAATATTTTTAAGTCATATTTAAGCTGCTTATTTATGTTTAACTATTTTCAAAAAGACGAATTGGGTTTAGTTGGCTGGCCTGGTCCCTACCAGAGGCGCCATCACGATCGGGTCAGGGTTTGGGTCGTGACAAGTTGGTATCAGAGCCTAGGTTACTAGGTCTCACGAGTTATGAGCAGGTTTAGTAGAGTCTCGCGTATCTGTACGGAGACGTCTGTATTTATCCTCGAGAAGCTGCAGAACCTTTAGCAAAACTTCACATTTGTATGCGCGCATAAGCGCTCAGTATCAGATGTGCCTTGATGGCTTATGATTCCCCGATCAAGGAGCGAGATTTGATCTCTATGAGTTTGATATTTGGCCAGTTTGGAGGACTTGAGGCCGGATCTTTGCCTATGGCTTGAGCACCGAGGTGCTGATTGTGTGAACAAGTGTTTTGAACTTATATGTTTGGTATTGTCCCTATTAGCAGGAATGGCGATTAGATAGCTATGTGATGAGTATGTTAGTACTGCGAGATGTATCTATATGACTTGGTAGTGATGAGGAAGTCTGCTGGATAATGGATGAACTATTAAGTGTTCGATTTCTATTGTGATTTGATGTGAAGCCGAGTTATGGGCGCGTGAAGAATCGTTCTGTGTCTCCTAATTGGGGAGTGAAGTGCATTTCATGTGGCGGTATGAGTTCAGACCTAGGAAGACTAAATGACTGTGTAATGTGTTTGACGGTGGAAAGTATGCAAAAATGTTAGATTGAGGCGAAGCAGGTAGTGTGATCCTTATGTGTATGTTTGAAGATCTCATGTGTAAGTGAAAAGTACGAGTTGAAATTTGAAATTGCGGGTCGCTTAAGAGAGTGGGCTTAACTGTTGCGGGGAATAATATGAGATTTGTAGAAGATTTACAGTACTAGATGATCTGTGGGCGTCTACTGTGAGCAGTTGGTTGCACGGTTAGGTTCTATGTTGGTTCCAGTTTGAGGCGTGCGAGTGAATTAGCTATGGCTCGAGAAAAGGAAAATATTGGCAACGGTTATATTATGCTTCATAGGGTATGAGAACTCATAGAATGTCTAGAGTTGTTGTTGGTAAAGAATGCTCGGTGCATAGAGCAAGAAGTTGCTTGGTTGTATTAGGATGAGGATTTCATTATGCGGTATCGGAATGCTAATGAAGTACGGGTGGTTCTGTTCGTTTGATCATGGTAAATTACAGTTTGAATAAGAAGGAATGACTTTCAAGAATGGCTCCAATGTGTTCAATATTCTACAGGGAACAATCAGGTATTTTCAAGTTGTATTAAAGGTAACAGATTTAGAATTCACGAGAAGTTCTTCAGAGTAAAGTATTCTGGAATGTGGTGTTTCTGGGAAAATTTGAGAGAGTATGCAACGGCTTATGGGTCTTAGCCAGTGTGGTTTTATGCTGGGGTCTCGTGCGGTAAGCCTGGGTTAAGGCATTGTGGTGCTACAACAAGAGAGAATATCAAGTTGATGATGAATCAAAAGGGAAATTAGATAGATGGAATAGCTTGATAGTAGACTGAATCAGTATGGTAATTGTGAGCACGTGATTTTTGCCCTATATGAATTACACCCAGAAATTCAAAAGAAAATAATTTCTTTCAGTATTTACAATTTGTGAATTTTTGTTGCATTTTTTGTTAATTTTTTGCATTTTGTCTGTACATTTTAATTCATAAAAATACAAAAATACATTGCATTTTTCATTTAGGATTTAACTTTGCATTTTAGGATTAATCAACAAATTAATTGTTTTATAAATTGGCGAAAATCATAAAAAATAGTTTATTATTGCACTTTTAATTTTAGTTTGGAATTCTTGGTAGTTTTCCTTAAATTGGGTTTTCATTAGTTGTGGTAATTATTATTTAATTTGTGCAATGTGGTAGGGTTCATTGAATATAGGAATTATCTTAGATTTTATCCTAGTTTTAATTTGAAACGATATTGAAAATTAAAGGAAATTTCAAAAAGAGGTGAAGAAATAGAATTTTGGGCCAAAATTAATTCATTTTTCTCCCATCCCAACTTGATACCCGTCCAAATACCCTCAAAACCGGCCCAAACCCATCTCAAAAACCCGGTCCACTCCCTTACCAACCAAACGACATTGTTTCCCCTCGATCAATCCTAGCCATCAAGGTTACTAAGATCTGACGACTGAGAAGCCTACATTACTTAATATATATATGTCTAAACGACCCCTACCCCCCTCAGTACCCTCTACCCTCTCATCTCTCAGACCTCTCACCGGAAACCCTAATGCCGCAGCCTGCCACCGTCTGCCGCCGGCCATAAATTGCCTCCGCCGGCGGCGATGGTCCAAATACCCCCAAATTTTCACCACTGCTTCTCCTTCACCTCCCCTTTCCAAATCCAAGCCCCGTTTCCCTCAAATCCCACCCAAGCGGCTCAAATAATCGAAACCCTAGTAGCCGCCTCCGCCGTGTCCGGCGGTGCCGCCACCCAACCGCTCTCAATTCCACACCCTTGAACCCCCGTCTCTCCCTCAGTCGAAATCCCTACTCATCTCCTTCAAACACCACTAGAGCTCTTCGAACTTCCAATCAAAATTGGGTTAATGCCAGAATCTGAGTCAAAATCTTTTCCAGGGCCGTTAATGGGTCAAAACCCATGCTAATCAACTATTCTATCTAAGAATAAGAGGTTGGCATGGAGTTTGACTCATTTTGAGGTTCATCAATCTATGCAAGTTGATCCAAGTTCAATCTTAGGTATTTTTATTTGTTTTCTTTTCTATTCATTTTTCTTTTGTTCATACTCGTCTCCTTCTGCTTCTCTTAGGGTCTGCCTACTTTCATCATTTTATTCTTTACCTCTGTGCTTGATTTAGGGTTCTTATTTTTACATTACAGTCATGAAGTTTTTTTTGTTCTTATTAATTGGCTTGATTGTTTGTTTGATTGTGGTCGCATAATTCTATGTTTGTTTTACTGTTTCGATATGATTCTGCTTTTTTTTAATTTTGTTTGATTCTTAATTTTTTGCTTGATTGATAATAGATAGCAGTAGTTTCAATTATGAGTTCAGTAGTTAATTCAAGTCTAATATAGGATTGTTTGGATTTGTGTTGAATTTTTGGGGTTTTGGTTATAGTTGATTGTTGTTTGGTATTGCTAAATATTTCAGGGCCCTTGGTAATTAACGATGGTCATTTTTTTGACAAACTTAAATGGCTGGGGGTTAGTTTAACCTAGGTTAGTAATTCAGGGGTGAAGTCAAGGGTAATTAATGTAGTTCAATTAGGTAATCCTGCAGTAGCTAAGAGTAGAACCCCCTAGAACCTTCTAGATTGGGGTTCCAAATTAAATTCAGGAAATTGAGTGGTATAACTTAGGTAACAAGTCAGTCTCTTAAGGACTTTAAGCTAAAAAAACTAAAAATTAATACGGGGCTAAGGTGTAAAGTCAGTCCCTAATCTTTGCCTATGAAAGGCAGTACCCCTGCCTTGCAAAAGAAGTTTTATAAGTCCAGAAGACTGAAAATTTGAAATCCACGTCTAAAAAAATTAGAAAATTCGAAATTTGAAAGTTGAGAGGGAATCCCGAACATCAACAAAGGTTTTCTGCAGAATTGGAAAGTTTAAGTATATAGTGTGTAGATCTTAGAGTTCAAAACTAAAATCCTAAATAAAAATTAACAAAAAATGGCCTAGAAATCCACCAGATCTACTGTTTCATCAAGCTTCAACAATTTGAATTCACTTACAAGTGCTGAAACTAGGTGGAATTCACATGTCAAGAGTCAATTTGAATCATCAAAGTTTAGGTCTTAAGTTCAGCTGGTTTCGTTGCTCAATTGAACCTTATTTTTGGTTTTTGTTGCATCTTCACTCCAGAAATTTCCATTGGACTTGCTAGGAAACTGCATCTGTTACTTTGTTGTTGCATGGCTTGACCTTCAATCTTCCTATTTTGGTTCTAATTTTCAGGTACTTGCTCCTGAATTCCTTACCATGATGTATGGCTTGATGTTCGAAATGAAATCTGGAGTGTAATGGCTTCAACATGTTTGGATTTAGCTTGATTGAATTTTGTCTCATGTTAGCAGCTTAGTTTTAAAATCATTCATATTGTAGGAATCGTCATAGGATTATGCTTAGTTAACTCTTAGTTCATATTGTATAACTGTTTGGAATTGTTAAAATCACGAGCATTACGGACTGTATGTTATTATATTAGCCTTAGGAAGGATCATGTTTTCCTTCAATTAATAATCAGGTTATCCATTTCTATACCCAGAAAATCAGAATATTTTCTAGGTAGGTATATCATTGAGGAATTATGATTCAAATAACAAAATTATGATTCAACATCTTCAGGATGCTAGTTCTGTGTTGTATTTCGTAGTTCCTGTTAAAGTTAATTTAGGATTCAAGAGTCATATAAAATGTTGATGTATTGAGCTATGCGAATAAATGGTGAACAATTTGCAGATTCAAATGATTTGTATGATTTATATCGAGGATTAATCTACAATTCAAACTTGATAATTAGACTTTATATCCTTTGTGATTGGGCGTACAGTATTGTATATTAGGTAGGGCTTAATCAGGTTACAAGAATCAGGCCAAACTGGGCTCAATTCTAATTGTTACCCTTTTGTGAGCGTATCAGTGGGCTCAGTCTCATTTGGTGCCCGATCCAACTTAATTATTCACCAGACATGTTAGTTGGGGCCTTGGACCCCGTCCCATAGAGCCCAAACTCGGATACTGGCTCTTTTCTCGCCCATTATAGATGGGCCTACCGTAATGTTGGCCTCTTCTTTGGAGTTGGATTGTAGTGTAGTTGTAGTTAATTAGTTAGACTTCCATAAATAATCTGAATTAAGCCTTTAATTGGACAACAAATGGCCTACTACCCCTTTAAGATTTAGTCAAATACCCTTTAAAATAATTGAGGTGCGTCGTGCCAAATAATATCATAAATTGTGTGGCCCTCTTTAAATGTTTCCATTGAAATGCTTAGAAATCGGGATATGCAATTTAGCAAATTTTCATGGCCTCCCGCAAAGTTATCAATGCGTAGTTGCTTTAGGCACGTATTTTAATAAATCTACTATCCTAAACTCGGGTGCACATTTATGTGACCGAAATTGAAATCTCAACGATGTTAAAATATGTCAAAAACCACGGGTGCATTTATGTGACGTGGTTCGAGACGTGTTTTAATGACGTTGTAATTTTCTCTAAAAAATGAATAAAAGCGGTTAAAGTTTAAAATTTGCACATAGGTTCATAATTGTGTAAAATCAGATAATCAAGCCATTTATAACAGTGGAGCGACCGTGCTAGAACCACAGAACCTGAGAATGCCTAACACCTTCGCCCAGGTTAACAAAATTCCTTGCCCGGATTTCTAGTTCACGGACTGTTAAACAAAGTCAATCCTTTCCTCGGTTCGAAATTTCAAACTGGTGACTTGGGACACCATAAATCTCCCAAGTGCCGACTCTGAATCTCTTAATAATAATCCCGTTTCGATTGTCCTTTAATTGGAAAACTCCTTTTATTATACTCATTTCCAAGGGTGTAGTAAAAAAGGAAGTGTGACAGCTCTAGCAACTCTGTTGGCGACAAGGACCAAGAACTTCGGTTCAGGGTTCGAGAATTTGAGCTTGGAATAATTGTTGTATTTGGATTTGTTTATCTGATTTTATTACATGTTTGGGACTAATGTGCAAAATGTTACTTTTTACCGCTTTTGATATTATCTAAATTGTATATAAAAAACTTTTACGAAACCCCTGTCTTCTCACCTCCGGGGATGTGCTCACTGGTCGAGACTCCCTATTCTGTTAGTGTCATACCTTAAAGTAAGAAAGAGGTCGGACAAGTTACTAAGCCGGATGGCCTTTTGGTTCCCGGTACGTAGCCCCCTCCTCGACTCAAGTTGTCTACTTGGGTACACAGTCTAGAACATATACTCAGGTTTTGAACCTAGAATAACTCAGCCTCATGCCGAATCCCTAGTAGGAACGCTTTTCTGTATCATGTGCATTTTGACTTAGGGGACTCAACACAGGGGTTGGGTCCGTCTAGGACAGGTGTACCCAGAATAATGGACCATCCTGATGCATCTTACTTATGCATTTATCTGTTTTGGATTTGCATGCTGACCGGCTTTTAAATAAAAGGGGAAAGTTTGGGAAAGAAAATAGCGGTGTGAGGGTTGAGAGAGGTAATCACCTGTTTTTAAGAAAACCCAATATCCAAAATTGTATTGAAACTCTATCGGATTTTTGAGAAAAAAAAAAGAGAGGAATGTTTTGTTTTCAAAAATATCTGGTTTCCCGAACTATGCCAGTTCGATTCCCACCGGATGTGGGATACGTAGGCAACCCCTATTGGGTCCAACTTCCCTTTTTGCAAAAATAGCCCAAAATAACAAAAAATTTGAGTTTTGTCATGAATAATCCAGGTGATGCCATTCTTTTTTAAAAACAAGCCGAATGTCCCCAAAATGTTCGTCGAAAGGCTGTTTTTGCAAGAACAGCCACCTTGGGTTGATTTTCAATGGTTAGTGGGCACAACCTTAAAATCTTCTTCCTCGAAGTGCTAAAAGGCCGTATCTGCAAAACTGATTTTTCATTTTGAAATAAAAATTTTGGAAAAATGGTGTCACTTTTATTTTAGGTCAAAAATAAGTTATTAAATCACCTTAATAAATGTGCAGGATGAGCACAATCCAAAATGAACCTTTCTCAATCATAAACAAAATCCTTTTGGAGTTGCAGTTGTGGTGGAATGATCTAGGTGGAGAAGGGAAAAACGAGGTCAAGAAATATTTGGAGGGCTTTCCTGGACTGTTGGAGATTATACCAAGAGGAGACATCATAAGGGCATTGGTCACATGCTGGGACCCGGCGCACAATGTGTTCCACTTTTCAGATTTTGAACTTACCCCGGCCTTAGAAGAAATAGCTGGGTACATTGGGAATGATGCGCTTCCTTTAAGACACAAGCACTTGGTTGCCCCGAGAACCGTACTTGTGCACAGATTCTTAGAATCGCTAATGATAAGCAGAGGGGTCCACAACCCGGATTTGGTATCTGGCTTTTGTACTGCACAATTTTTATACCAATGATATGGCCATATAAGGGGGTTCAACAATCCAGAAAACAAAATATGCAACAAAGGGAATCGCCACAAATGGGAAGAACATAGACGTTTCACTTTTATGGTGGTTTTCTTGGGCCTCCTATTCTTCTCAAGGAAAGATAGGAATATCGACATAAAATTAGCGGGAGTCGTCAGAACCTTACTCACCCAGGCCAAGAGCACACTCACGCCTATGATAGTAGCTGAGATCTTTCGTGCTCTCATAGCCTGCAGAGCCGGGGGAGACTTCTTTGAGAGGTGCAATCTGTTATTGCAAATGTGGATGACCGAACACCTATGCCACCGTCCCCAGTTCATGAACTATGGGTCAACAGAGAAAACTTGTATAGAGGAATTTTATACAAGGATTGAAGGGATCAGCTTGCCTGAAGGGGTCACAGGATGGATATCCTACTTTCGGTCCCTCACTGCCAGCCAAATAGAGTGGACGCTTGGATGGTTGACTGTGGATGAGATCATATACATGCCAGTAATTGGGCCTCACTTCCTTTTGATGGGCCTTAGGAGAATTCAGCCTTATGTTCCGTATCGGGTTTTGAGAAAGCTCGGGAGGTGCCAAATAGTGCCAAAGGACGAAGATCTCAGTGTCCGGATAGTTGAGATTGGTCCTGATGGCCAGTTCCCTGAAGCAACAGTCCGCCAGATCTAGAGTGAGTGTCAATACTTGGCGGCAAATACTTGTGTGCGGGATCGATCTAAAGGAGAAGTTTCATTTGGGTATCATGCTTGGTATAGAAGAGAAATTGCATTTGGGAGGCCTGCTAAAAGACCCCACCTCCAGGATTTTGTCGAATCATCACAGGAACAGTGGGCTTGGTTAGCTAAGGAGAATGAATATAGGGCTAAAATAGGAGAGTTGGAAACGAGGGTCCAAGACCTTCAGTTTGAAAATAGCTTGCAAGCTGCAGCTGATAAGGGTGAAATGAATAAATTACCCAAAGAAAATGAAGCCTTACGAGCCCAAATTCAAAAGATGAAGATAGCAGCCGAAGAATCCGCCAGAAGCGCCAATGATCAAAAGCTCATATATAATTTAAGGCAGAAAGTGAATGACTATAGTTTTGATTTGAGAAAGCAGAAAGTGAACTAGACAATGCTTGAAAGCAATTGGCTAAAAATGCGGAGGAGCGAGCACGCCTAGTCAAGCAATTGAAAGAAAGGTATGACGCTGAAGTTACGGGATTAAAGAAAAGGGTCATCACCGCAGAAAACAAAATGATCAAACAGGCGAAAGAATTCAAAGCTGAAAGGGAACAATGTTACACAGCATTGGCACAATTAGAAATGGATTTGCAACAACTTCAGGAATAAAATCAGGTAGCCGAGCAGACCTTGTAGGCCAGGGCCGAACAAATTGGGCGTTTGTTGTAAGAGAAAGGTGTCATCAGAGAGAGAATTGGAATCATCGCTGACTACATTGTTATGAAGTGCCGAGCCTGTGAAAACATGACCCGCACAAACTTTTCCGCGGCGATGATGACATTTGTTAAATAGATAATGAGCGACTTGGATAGACTTCAAAGGGATCTTGCATGTTGGCCCACGGCGAGACCGAACGAGGTCCCGCGGGCACCAGGAACTTTAATTTATTCATGATCCTCATTTCAGTCTGTATTTCTTTTCCACCAGAGTCTATCAGTTGATGGAGTATGTATTTCTTTTTCCAATAGAGTCTGTCAGTTGTTGGGGTCTGTATTTTCTTTCCGATAGAGTCTGTCAGTTGATTTTGGAGTCTGTATTTCTTCTTTCCGTCAGAGTCTGTTAGTTGTGTTAATCGGTCAGTTTTGAGTCTTTGTAATCAAAGTATTTGCTATTTATGAAAATTGAAAATCCCAAAACATTTTTTACATTTATTTTTCAAGAACTACGCTTGGTCTGATTCATGCAGAGTCATGACACGTAGGCAATCTCCATAGGATTCGACCATAATCAAATGAGAAAAAGGAGAAAGAAAAACAGAGGAAAAACAACATGCGAGGAAAGGAGAGGAAAAGAGGGAAAATAAGGAAATTGAGAAAAAGAAACATAAAGAGAAAGAAAATGAGAGGAAAAAATAACATGAGTGGAAAAGAAAAGAGGGGGAAATGAGAAAATTGAGAGAAAGAAACAATAAGAGAGGGAAATGAGAGAGAAAAACAAAGAAAGAGAAAAAGCAAGGGAAAGATATGAAAGAGTAAGAGAATTTGCAAATAAAAAGCCAGGATAACGCAAGCAGCCGAACAAATGCATAATAGAAACGACTAACTATTAGGTGCATTCATTCCCCAAATGTGCGGCTACCAATATGTTAAAACTCTAACCGCTAACGGAATTGTTGTTGATGCTGAGTCCAGGCAGGTGGTTAGTTGCTTTGGCATTCTGGCAACCCATTCCTACAATACCCAGTCAAAAGGCAGGTTGAACATGATTAACCAAGAATTGGAGGCGAGTATTGTTTACCCATCAAAAGAAGTGCAGGAAGTTGATGTTAATGCGATGAAAGAAGAGATGTATAAGCTGAAGCAACAAATGGCTGAGATGTATCAAGCCTGGGTAAAGGGGCATCCACCACCGGTTTATCCTGCCAACCCTGCTTATATCCCATCGTTGGCTCAACCTCAAGATCCTCCCACTGTGAATTCATCCCCGGCCTTTCCTACCTACCAACAATGCTATGGCACCACCTCCCAAAAACCACCAGCCCCACCACCCAAACCAGTCCCCACCAACCACTCATGTGTTTGTGGCGCCCCACCTGCTGCATTGCACCGATCTTCCAGTGAGCCTCTGTTCCAGAGTCAAGACAATCATTATTATCCCCCAGAACTAACCTTCAAAGCACCAGAACCATGTTCTTACCCTCCTTATTTTGATCTTTCAATAGAAACTAAGAAGCCTCCAAAGAATTCTGAGCAGGGGGAGATGGTTAGGAAAGTCAAAAACTTGGAGCAATCTTTCAGGAATATGCAGGGACTAAGTGGACAAGTAAGCATGGTCTGTTCCCAGATATCCAATTACTATCGGTATTCAAGCTGGCCAAGTTTGATTTATATGATGGGCATGGTGATCCAGTGGCGCACCTGAGGGGTTTTTGCAGCAAGATGGGAGGGGTAGGTGGAAGAGATGAATTACTGCTGGCTTATTTTAGTCAAAGATTAAGTGGCTCTGCTTTGGAATGGTGCACCAGACAAGATCATGGTCGTTGGTATACTTGGGACAATCTGGTCCAAGCATTTGCCTGTCATTTTCAGTACAATCTTGAAATTGTCCCAGACCGTCTGTCATTGACCAAGATTGAGAAGAAGCCAGGGGAGAGTTTTAGAGAATATGGCTTCCACTAGAGAGAGCAAGCAGCGAGGGTTGACCCTCCGATGAAAGAGAGTGAAATGGTTAATTATTTCTTGCAGGCTTTGAAGCCCACTTATTTCGGTCACTTGGTATCAGCAGTAGGGAAATCCTTTAATAAAGTGGTGAAAATGGGAAGCATGGTGGAGGAAGGACTCAAGACCAACAATATTATGAGTTATTCAGCAATAAAACAACCACCCAGGCCATTCAAAGCGGGACTGGGGGCATACTGGGGAAGAATAAGAAAGAAGACGTTGCGGTTGTTGAGTCAATAGCTTGGTCTAGGGGCCCGTCACCTTACTAGAACCAGCATCGACCCCACCCCCAGACTTACCCCCACACTCCATATAGCCTACCAAAACACTATTACCCACCTCCAGATCCCCACTTCTCCGTCCATCATGCACAAATATATCCCTAACCTCCTGCCCACGCGCAATGGCATGCGCCAACCCCACAAAATACTTACCTGGCTCCCCAAAATGCTTACCTACGTCCAAAAGCCTACAGAAATCCCGATGGAGCAGGTTTCCGGCCTAACCAAACCTTCAAGAATGAGAGGACACAGAAATAGAAGACTTTCACTCCATTGGGAGAATCATATACCAGTCTATTCCAAAGGCTGAGACAGTTGGGAATGCTGAATCCAATTGAGCCTAAGTTGTTGAATCCCCTTCCAAGAAATCTTGATCATTCGTTGAGTTGTGATTATTGTTCAGGGGCTCCGGGGCATGACACAGAGAAGTGATATAAATTGAAAATAGCTATCCAGGAGTTCATTGACACCCGCCGAATTGAGATGCAAGCCCCAGAGATGCCTAATATCAATCAGAATCCATTGCCAACCCATCACGAGACCCATATAATTGAGCTAGTGCAAAAAGGAAGAGAGTATAAGAAGCTTTCATAGACTGTAATGATGATCAGGTCTAGTGAGGACAGGCCAAATGGGAAGCCAACTAGTGGGAAGACATCGATGAAGGTGAAAGAGACCGGTAGTAAACCAGTTGTGGTGGTTTAGAAGGAGTCTTCGAGTGTTGTTGCAGTGAAATAAGAACAAGCCATAGTGGTGGTGCTAGGGCAGCTACGAAGCCCGTAGTAATCGTGGAAGGTGCTCGCATAAAGCCTGTTATCATCAAGCCAGTGAGTCAGCTACCAATAATCAGTGGTAAGGCCATTCCGTGGAATTACGGCCAAGTGACAGTGACGTATAAAGGGAAAGAAGTTAAAGAAGAAGTTTGTGAAACCCATGGTCTGACTCGCTCACGGAGATGCTTTGCCCTTGAAGAGTTGAGAAAAGCCAAAACCGCCAAAGATAATCCAGTGTCAGTGAAGAAAGTTGTAACTGAAGTAGAGGCTGAAGAGTTCTTGAGGAAAATGATGGTGCAAGATTATTCCATTGTAGAACAGTTGAGAAAGACCCCGGCACGGATCTCATTGCTCTCATTATTGATCTATTCCGATGAGCACCGTCGAGCGATGATGAAAATTTTGAATGAGGTCTATGTTCCCGACAAGATATCAGTAAATCACTTGGAGAAAATAACAAACAAAATATTCGAGGTGAACAGAGTTACCTTCTCTGATGATGAGTTGCCCGTGGAAGGTACTGAGCATAATAGGGCCATTTTATCTAACAGTGAAGTGCGAAGATTATGTGGTTACCCGAGTTTTGATCGACAATGGATCTAGTGCAAACATTTGCCCTCTCTCCACGCTGAACAAGATGAAAGTGGACGATGATAGAATTCGTAAAAACAACATTTATGTTCTAGGGTTGGATGGTGGGGGCAAATATGCAGTGGGTGATATAATACTAGAATTGACAATAGGGCCTATTGATTTCACTATGGAATTCCAAGTGTTGGATGTGGCGGTTTCTTACAATCTTTTGCTAGGGCGGCCCTGGATTCATGCAGCCAAGGCAGTGCCTTCCACCTTGCACCAGATAGTTAAATTTGAATGGGACAGATAGGAAATTGTGGTGCACGGTGAGGATAATCTGTTCGCCCTGGGTGATGCCATTGTACCTTTCATCGAAGCTGAAGACGACAAGGGTCCATGGGTATATCAGGTCTTTGACACGGTATCAGTTGAAAACATCCCAGAAGGTGAGTTTGTTCCAATCCCTAAAGTAGAAATCGCATCAGTTATGGTGGCTTCGGAGATGTTGAAGAATGGCTTCGTACCTGGCAAGGGTTTGGGTACTTCTCTGCAAGGCATCGTACAACCAGTGTCTCTTCCCAAAAACTTAGATACTGTTTGTTTGGGATTCAAGCCTACAGCTGCGAATATAAGGCGAGCCAGAAAACTAAAACAAATAGCATGGGTTCTTCCAAAGCCTATCTCGCGGCTGTCCAGATCATTTGCCAGGCCTAGTGCCAGAAAGCGCTCAATGTCAACAATTCTCGATTCATTGATCGATACTGATGGAGATTTGGATAAAGGGTTTGAGAGGTTATTCAATGAGGTAAATATGGTGGAAGCTGGAGAAGGATCAAGCAAGGCAGATGTGCAATTTGTGGGGCCCTATGCAAAGATCAACAATTGGGAAGCTACTCCTCTTCCTACTCGGAGGGAGTCATGGTAGTTGGCTTTGATTTTTCTTTCAGTTTAATCTGGATTATTTCCAGGGTTGTAATTCAGATGCTGTGTTCCATCTGTTTGGATGAGTTAAACCTTGTTATCTTTAAATTTCAATGAAATGCAATTTCCCTTCTTTCCATACCTGATATTTTTATTTTTATTTTTATTTTTTATTTTCTTTCTTGCACAATTCTTTTTATGCTAATTTCAATGACATGACATGCATGAGGAATCTCCAGCCCAGTCTTAAATGCCAATCTAATTCTGAAATAATAATACAATAAATTAAGTATAATGATGAAGTGGAATATGATGACGAGGAAGCCTTTGAGGAAATCAGTAAAGATTTAAGCCATTTTGAAGAGAAACCTAAACCTAACCTGAATGATACAGAAGCAATCAACTTAAGAGATCAGGATAATGTCTGGGAAACTAAAATAAGTGTCCATCTTGAACCACATCTCAGAGAGGAGGTAAATAAAGCACTATTTGAGTAAAAGATGTATTTGCATGGTCGTATGATGACATGTCAGGTTTAAGCACTGACTTGGTGGTTCACAAATTGCCCACCGACCCAGCATTCCCTCTCATCAAGAAGAAGTTGAGGAAATTTAAAACTGATATGAGTGTGAAGATCAAAGAATAAGTCACCAAGCAGTTTGAGGCAAAGGTCATTCGAGTCACACGGTATCCTAGTTGGCTAGCCAACGTTGTGCCTGTGCCAAAAAATGATGGAAAGACCAGAGTGTGCATTGATTACCGTGATCTAAATAGGGCGAGCCCAAAGGACAATTTCCCAATGCCAAACATCCATATCTTGATTGATAATTGTGCCAAACATGAGATTGGTTCTTTTGTAGATTGTTATGCGGGCTATCACCAGATCTTAATGGATAAGGAAGATGCATAAAAGACAACATTCATCACGCCATGGGGAACGTACTTCTACAAGTTTATGCCATTTGGGTTGAAAAATGCTGGGGCAACCTACATGAGAGTGATGAGAACCATATGCCACGACATGATGCACAGAGAGATCGAGGTGTATGTGGATGATGTAATTATAAAGAGCAGGAAGCAGTCTGACCACGTCCGGGATATGAGAAAGTTCTTCCAAAGGCTTTGTACGTACAATCTCAAACTCAATCCCGCGAAATGTGCTTTCGGTTCTCCATCTGGAAAATTGTTGGGATTTATAGTCAGCCGTCGAGGTATTGAATTGGACCCATCAAAAATCAAAGCCATCCAAGAATTTCCACCTCCGAAGAACAAGACTAAGGTGATGTGTTAGGAAGGTTGAATTATATCAGCAGGTTTATCGCCCAGCTCATGAAAATGAGCCCATCTTCATGCTATTAAAGAAGGATGCTGCAGTCAAGTGCACAGACGAATGTCAAGAAGCATTTGATAAGATAAAAGGGTATCTGTCAAACCCACCGGTGTTGGTATTGCCGGAACCAGAGAGGCCTTTGATTCTGTATTTGATGGTTTTGGACAACTCGTTTGGATATGTGTTAGGTCAGCACGACATCACCGGTAGGAAAGAGCAGGCCATATACTACCTCAGCAAGAAGTTCATAGCTTACGAGGTTAAGTATACTCAACTTGAGAGGACGTGTTGCGCTTTAACTTGGGTAGCGCAGAAGTTGAAACATTACCTTTCATCGTGTACCACTTACCTCATCTCTCGGTTGGATCCGTTGAAGTACATCTTTCAGAAACCCAGACCTATAAGAAGGCTCGCAAAGTGGCAAATCTTGCTCACAGAGTTCGACATTGTCTATGTGACCCGAACTGCAATGAAAACACAAGTGTTGGCTGATCATTTGGCTGAGAATCCAGTAGATGAAGAATATGAACCTTTGAAGACATACTTCCCCGACGAAGAGGTAATGCACGTTGATGAGTTGGAACAAGCTAAGAAGCCAGGATGGAAACTTTTCTTTGATGGGGCTATCAATATGAAAGGCATTGGGATAGGAGCGGTACTTATTTCTGAAACAGGGCAGCATTAACCTGTTACGGCTCAACTTCACTTCTATTGTACTAATAACATGGCCGAGTATGAGGCATGCATCTTGGGTTTGAGGTTAGCTATGGATATGGGTGTCCAGGAAGTCTTGGTCATGGGTGACTCGGACCTTCTGGTACACCATATTCAAGGAGAATGGGAAACACGAGTTTTGAATCTTATACCATACCGACAATGTTTGCATAATCTTTTTTAACGGTTTTAATAAATAGAGTTCAGGCACATTCCAAGGATTCATAATGAGGTTGCCGATGCTTTGACCACTTTGGCATCAATGTTGCATCATCTAGATAAGGCTTATGTGGACCCTCTGCAGATTCAGGTCCGCGATCAACATGCCTATTCCAATATGGTAGAAGAGGAACTCGATGGTGAACCGTGGTTCCATGATATCAAAGAATACCTTAGAATGGGAGTGTATCCAGTACAGGCCATAGGGGATCAAAAGAGAGCAATTCGGCATTTGGCAAGTGGATTTTTCTTCAATGGAAGGGTATTGTACAAAAGAACTCCAGATCTTTGTTTGTTGAGATGCGTAGACGCTAGACAGGCCATAGCTATCATGACTGAAGTACATTCAGGGGTTTGTGGACCGCATATGAGCGGGTATGTGTTGGCAAAGAGGATTCTCCGAGCAGGTTATTATTGGCTTACTATGGAGCGAGATTGTCTCAGCTTTATGCGCAAGTGTCATCGGTGTCAGGTGCATGGAGATTTGATTCACTCTCCACCATCGAAATTGCACACAATGTCTGCACCATGGCCTTTCATTGCATGCGGCATGGATCTCATTGGGCCAATTGATCCAGCAGTATCAAATGGGCATAGGTTTATTCTGGTGGCCATTGATTATTTCACCAAGTGGGTTGAGGCCAAAACTTTCAAGTCTATAACCAAGAAGGCGGTGGTTGATTTTGTGCACTCGAATATCATTTGTTGGTTTGGGATACCAAAGGTGATCATTACAGACAATGGGGCTAATCTCAATAGTTATCTGATGAAAGAGGTATGTCAGCAGTTCAAGATTACACATCGTAATTCCACCCCTTACCGCCCCAAGAAAAATGGAGCGGTTGAAGCGGCCAATAAGAATATAAAGAAGATACTCCGGAAAATGGTGGAGGGTTCTAGACAGTGGCATGAAAAGTTGCCTTTCGCATTGCTGGGTTATCGCACTACTGTCCGTACTTTAGTAGGGGCGACCCCTTATTTGTTGGTGTATGGCACTGAGGCGGTGATACCGACAGAGGTGGAAATTCCATCCCTTCGGATTGTCGCAGAAGCCGAGATTGATGATGATGAATGGTACAAAGCCCTCTTGGAACAATTGAGCTTGATCGATGAGAAAAGATTGGCAGCAGTATGTCATGGTCAGCTGTATCAACAAAGAATGGCTAGAGCATGTAATAAGAAGGTGCGCCCGCGAATGTTTGAAGTGGTTCAGCAAGTGTTGAAGCGTATTCTTCCACATCAGGCCGAGGCTAAAGGCAAGTTCGCCCCAAATTGGCAGGGGCCGTTCATCGTGACGAGAGTGTTTTCCAATGGTGCTTTGTATTTGACAGACATAGAAGGCAAATGTGTTGAAATGGCAATCAATTCTGATGCGGTCAAGAGATATTATGTATGATTTCCTTTGAATTAATTGAATTTGTTTGTATTAGGCATATTTTGAAGACTGGAATGACGAAGGCATTTTTTTCTACTATCTAAACACTTTAGCCTCTGTTACCCCTTTGAGCCGCATTTATTTTCTTTCATACCCCTCTTTCGGAATCAGTGACAAAGTTCGTAAACACAAGCGTGGAAAGTGAGTGAAGGAAAAAGAGAAAGAAAATGATGAAAAGAAAGAGAGAATAAAAATGAAAATGAAAAGAAAAAAAAAGAAAAGAGTAGAAAAGAAAAAGAAAAGAAAAAACAAGAGAGAAAAAAAAGAGGAAAAAGAAAGAAGAGAAGAAACAAAAGAGAAAATGAAGAAAAGAAAGAAAGGCACAACGACAAAGTAATTTTTATGACATGAACTACGTTCGACCTGATTCCTTTTAAGGATACGTAGGCAGCCTCACGGTTCGGTCCCATCACAATAAAAATCCAAAAGTCCCCAAGAGAAAAATTGAGGCAAAAGTTGTGGTTGTGCAAGAGATTTGATTTTGAAAGTTGTAATTGTGAACCCATTTGAATTGTTTTGAGCCTTTGATACCCTTTCTTTTTAACACTGTCCAAAAGCCTGCATTACTGTCCAAAGAAAGACCTTATGATCAGTCTTCAAGAAATGCCAAGTCAAGCAAGAAGAGGTAATTCATGTCTGGGACAACACTTTGGTCCAAGCAGAAAAATGATGAAAATGAGAGAGTCTTATTGGTGAAAACCCTCACGGGCACCATAAGGCGACACGAGCTGAGAGAAATGAAAAATGAGAGAGTCTTATTGGTGAAAACCCTCACGGGCACCTTAAGGCGAAATGGAGTTTTCAGATGAACAAATGAGAGAGGTCTGTAGGTGAAAATTGTTCAAGACACCACAGGATGAACAAGGTTAGGTTTTGGTTAAATAAATCAGGTTATGGAATTCTGGGGAAACAAAGCATGGAAATTGGAAGTTGATTGGTTTGACGGATGGGACCGATTAGTCCAAAATGCATGTCACAATCAATGGTACCAACTGTTCCACTCAGATAAGTCTCTTTTCCTTTTCTTTCCTTTTTGTAAGTCGTCCGATTTTGGATTCTCTTTATCCTTAACTCTCAAGGTATTACATTTTATTCCTTTTAGGGTTTGTTCTCTAAGATGTTTTAATGTCAGTCTTGTTCAAAACAAAGAAGAAAGGATGTCAAGGCTCACTACCAGTTTTCCAATTGCAAAGCACAGTGGGGTCGGAACGTACCAAAGATGGTATGATGCAAAGTAAGATACAAGGGGTCACCGGAAGTTTCGTCGGTGGATTGGTTGGGTAATTTTATGGGATAGGCAAAGTTTCAGATAAAGGGGTCAGAAATGTAAAACAACAGTATGGGATAGAACACTCGGGTCATCAAAAGTCATGGGGTTTAAAAGTCAGCCAGAAAGTCAAGCAATTCAGGGTCAGCTAGGGAAGCAGGTCAAATTAAAACACAATAGCGGAGACAGTTTCAGCAAGAATGCCATCAACTAACCATCAGATTAAACTGACAAGATTTTTCTTTGATTGAAACAGGGGCAGAAAATTTCATTTGTTTTGGAGAAACTCTCCTCAGGGGAAAGAGCAAGCACCAAAACAGGTTTGACCGTAAACTCTCAGGACCCTTCTGGAAAATGGGACTTAGTTTAAATTTCAAAACAATCATGAGTAGCATAATTTGGAATAAATGTATCCCAAAGGAACATAAGTTAGTTTCAAAGTTTGCATGTTTAAGATAGTATTCAATTAGGAGTTGTCAGGACCCTCCTGGATAATGGGGCATAGTTTTAAGGTCTGCTTAGATAATAAGATATAGTGGGAGTCGTACCTTAAGTAGATATAGCTTAGGTTAAAACTGTCATTTAACTAGAAGTTGTCAGGACCCTCCTGGATAATGGGGATTAGTTTAAGACCTTTTAGACAACAAATGAAGTGGGAGTAATACCTTTAGAAAATATAACTTAGGTTCGTAATTGTTAGGAGTTGTCAGGACCTCCCTGGATAATAGGACGTAGCTTTCGAATTCTTAATAATAGTTGGTAGAATAATTCAGTTTAACACTCACCCATGTGCCTGGCTACCAAACTGGGGCAGGAAATTTTTCTTTGTTTTGTCTATTTTGCCGAAGTCAGGAGCCCGCCTGGAGAACGGAGGTATACATTTCAAGTTTCAGAGACAAGAGCCCGCCCGGAGAATAGAGGCATACATTTCAAGTTTCAGCAGTCAGGAGCCCGCCGGGAGAACATAGGCATACATTTCAAGTTTTAGCTATCAGGAGCCCGCCTGAAGAACACAGGTACACATTTCAAGTTTTAGCAGTCAGGAGCCCGCCTGAAGAACAGAGGTATACACAAGTTTTAGCAATCAGGAGCCCGCCTGGAGAACAGAGGAATACATTCAAGTTTTTGCAGTCAGGAGCCCGCCTGAAGAACAGAGGTATTACAATTCAAGTTTTAGTTTTCAAATTCTTATTAATATCCGGTAACGTGATGCCCAGCCACCAAATTGGGGCAGAAAATTTTCTTTGTTTTGTCTATTTTGTGAAAGTCAGGAGCCCGCCTGGAGCACAGAGGCAAGCATTTCAAGTTTCAGCTATCAGGAGCGCGCCTGGAGAACGGAGGCATACATTTCAAGTTTCAGCAGTCAGGAGCCCACCTGGAGAACAGAGGCATGCATTTCAAGTTTCAGTAGTTAGGAGCCCGCCTGGAGAATAGAGGACTACATTTCAAGTGTTAGCGGTCAAGCATCACCCGAAGAAAGGGAAAAACATCTCGGATCACGATTTAAGGCAGCAACAAAAGGGATTCGACTGAGAGAATATAAGTCAACAAGGCAACAAGAACCACAAGAGCAAGTTTGAAGATATTGATAGGATTTTTGTAATGCACAGATCATAGACTAGTCTAGCTTCTTTTTATTTTCGACATGGTGTAATAGGGAGGTCAACAAGCAGTAGAAGCAGCAGCAATAGTGAAATCACAGCTTCATGGTAGTCCCAGCTACCAGACATTCCCGAACTACACTGACCTGATTCCTTTTTAGCCAAGGATATGTAGGTAACCTCAGAAGCAGGGTGCGATCAACTCTTTCAAAAATGCTTCACACGGAGTATTCAAACGGGCAAAAAATCGCTCGTATCCGCTCACTTATCTTTGCACGAAAACTCTTTGTGTTTTCGAGCACAGAGGGTCAGCTGTTAGCACGTGATTTTTGCCCTATATGAATTACTCCCAGAAATTCAAAACAAAAAATTTCTTTCATTATTTATAATTTCGCGGATTTTTGTGGAATTTTTTGTCAATTGTTTGCATTTTGTCTATGCATTTTAATTCATAAAAATACAAAAATATATTGAATTTTTCATTTTGGATTGCATTTTAGGATTAATCAACAAATTAATTTTTTTATAAATTGGCGAAAATCACAAACAATAGTTTATTATTGCACTTTTAATTTTAGTTTGGAATTCTTGGTAGTTTTCCTTAAATTGGGTTTTCATTAGTTGTGGTAATTATTAGTTAATTAGTACAATGTGGTAGGGTTAATTGAATTTAGGAATTAGCTTAGATTTCATCCTAGTTTTATTTGAAAAGAAATCAAAAAGAATTTGAAAATAAAAGGAAATTTCAAAAGGAGATGAAGAAATAGAATTTTGGGCCAAAATTAATTCATTTTTCTCCCAGCCCAATTGGATACCCGTCCAAATACCCTCAAAACCGGTCCAAATCCATCTCAGAAACTCGGTCCACTCCCTTACTAGCCAAACGACATTGTTTCCCCTCGATCAATCCCAGCCGTCGAGGTTACTAAGATCTGACGGTTGAGAAGCCTACATTACTTAATATATATATATATATGTCCAAACGACCCCTACCCCCCTCAAGATCCCACTACCCTCTCATCTCTCAGACCTCACACCGAAAACCCTAATGCCGCCGCCTGCCACTATCTGCCGCCGGACGAAAATTGCCTCCGCCGACGACGATGGTCCAAGTACCCCTAAATTTTCACCACTGCTTCTCTTTCACCTCTCTTTTCCAAATCCAAGCCCTGTTTCCCTCAAATCCCACCCAAACGGCTCGAATAATCGAAACCCTAGTAGCCGCCTCCGTCGTGTCCGGCGGCGCCGCCACCCAACCGCTCTCAATTCCACACCCTTGAACCCCCGTCTCTCCCTCAGTCCAAATCCCTACTCATCCTTCTTCAAACACCCCTGGAGCTATTCAAATTTCCAATCAAAATTGGGTCAATGCCGGAATCTGAGTCAAAATCTTTTCTCGGGCCGCTAATGGGTCAAAACCCATGCTAATCAACTATCCTATCTAAGAATAAGAGATTGGCATGGAGTTTGACTCATTTTGAGGTTCATCAGTCTATGCAAGTCGTTCCAGGTTCAATCTTAGGTATTTTTCTTTGTTTTCTTTTCTTTTCATTTTTTTTGTCCATACTCGTCTCCTTCTGCTTCTCTTTGGGTCTGCCTACTTTCATCATTTTATTTTTTACCTTTGTGCTTGATTTAGGGTTCTGAATTTTACATTACAGTCATGAAGTTTATTTTTTATTCTTATTAATTGGCTTGATTGTTTGTTTGATTTTGTTCGCATAATTCTATGTTTGTTTTACTGTTTCTACATGATTCTACTTTTTTTTTTGTTTGATTCTTAATTTTCTGCTTGATTGATAATAGATAGCAGTAGTTTCAATTATGAGTTCAGTAGTTAATTCAAGTCTAATATAGGATTGTTTGGATTTGTGTTAAAGTTTTGGGGTTTATTATTGTTTGGTACTACTGAATATTTCAGGGCCCTTGGTAATTAACCATGGTCATTTTTTTGACCAAGTTAAAGGGCTGGGGGTTAAATTTAACTAGGTTAGTAATTCAGGGGTGAAGTCAAGGGTAATTAGGGTAGTTCAATTAGGGAATCCTGCAGTAGCTAAGAGTAGAACCCCCTAGAACCTTCTAGATTGGGGTTCCAATTAAAATTTCAGGAAATTATGTGGTATAACTTGGGTAATGAGTCAGTCCCTTAAGGTCTTTAAGCTAAAAAAGCTGAAAATTAATAAGGGGTGTGTAAAGTAGAAATTCTGAAGTTTCCATAATCTTTGCCTATAAAAGGCAGTACCCCTGCCTTGCAAAAGAAGTTTTAGAAGTCCAGAAGTCTGAAAATTTGAAATCCAAGTTTGAAAAAATTAGAAAATTCAAAATTTGAAATCTGAGAGGGAATCCTGAACATCAACAAAGGTTTTCTGCAGAATTGGAGAGTTTAAGCATATAGAGTGTAGATCTTAGAGTTCAAAACTAAAATCCTGAAGAAAAAAAATCAACAAAAAAGTAGCCTAGAAATCCACCAAATCTACTGTTTCATCAATCTTCAGCAATTTGAATTCACTTACAAGTGCTAAAACTAGGTGGATTTACCTGTCAATAGTCAATTTGAATCATCAAAGTTTTGGTCTTAAGTTCAGTTGGTTTCGTTGCTCAATTGAACCTTATTTTTGGTGTTTGCTGCATCTTCACTCCTGAAATTTGCATTGGACTTCCTGGGATTTTGATGAAGCTGCATCTATTACTTTGTTGCTGCTTGGCTTGACCTTCAATCTTCCTATTTTGGTTCTAATTTCTAGGTACTTGGTCCTGAATTCCTTACCATGATGTATGGCTTGAAGTTTGAAATGAAATCTGGAGTGTAATGGCTTCAGTATGTTTGGATTTAGCTTGATTAAATTTTATCTTATGTTAGCAGCTTAGTTTTAAAATCATTCATACTGTAGGAATTGTCACAGGATTATGCTCAGTTAACTCTTAGTTCATATTGTATAACTGTTTAGGACTGTTAAAATCACGAGCATTACGGACTCTATGTTATTTTATTAGCCTTAGGAAGGATCATTTTTTCCTGCAATTAAATCAGGTTATCCATTTTTATACTCAGAAAATCAAAATATTTCCTAGGTAGGTATATCATTGAGGAATTATGATTCAAATAACAAAATTATGATTCAACATCTTCAGGATGCTAGTTTTGTGTTGTATTTCGTAGTTCCTGTTAAAGTTAATTTACGATTCAAGAGTCACATAAAATGTTGATTTTTTGAGCTATGCGAATAAATGGTGAACAATTTGCAGATTCAAATGATTTGTATGATTTATATCCAGGATTAATCTACAATTCAAACTTGATAATTAGACTTTATATCCTTTGTGATTGGGCTTACAGTATTGTATATTAGATAGGGCTTAATCAGGTTACAAGAATCAGGCCCAACTGGGCTCAATTCTAATTGTTACCCTTTTGTGAGCGTATCAGTGGGATTTGGAGCCCGATCCAACTTAATTATTCACCAGCCATGTTAGTTGGGGCCTTGGACCCCATAGAACCCAAACTCGGATACAGGCTCTTTTCTCGCCCATTATAGATGGGCCTACCGTAACGTTGGCCTCTTCTTTGGAGCTGGACTGTAGTGTAGTTGTAGTTAAATAGTTAGACTTCCATAAATAATCTGACTTAAGCCTTTAATTGGACAACAAATGGCCTACTACCCCATTAAGCTTTAGTCAAATATCCTTTAAAATAATTGAGGTGCGCCGCGCCAAATAATATCATAAATTGCGTGGCCCTCTTTAAATCTTTCCATTAAAATACTTTGAAATCGGTAATGTAAGCTTTACAATTTTTTGAGAAGCGGGCCCGGGGCTCGTGTTTTGCTAGTTTCGAGATTTTTGCTATATTTCGATTGTTTTCGATTGGGTGTTGTCCCATTGGTATATTGTGATGTATTCGCTCTGTTTTTGGTTAGATTCGACGCGCGTGGAGGCCAATTTGAGGGGCAAAGGCATCGCGGGCGAGGAATTTCACAGGTTCGAGGTGAGTAATACTTGTAAATGATATCCTGAGGGTTTGAAACCCCAGATTTCCACGTCATAGTGCTGTATTGAGGTGACTTGCACGCCGGATATGAGCGTGGGGTAGAGCACTGTTGGGGACTGTGACTTGGTCCGTCCCGGTTGTTGATTTTACTGCGTATTTGACTGAAATTATTTGTTACCATCATTGTTTGGGCTGATGGCCATGTTTGGGCTCCGTGCCAACCATGTGAACCCTTCAGAGATTGATATTACTGTTTTTGCATTACTTGCACATTATTTGGTCTCGGTCCAAGGTTTTAGTACTGCTTTGTAAACTCAGCCATTCTTTCTAAGATTTGAAAAACTTAAACAGTATTTTAAATGACGTTTTGAGCTAAGGACTATCATGTTAATATTGCCCAAGTGGCTTACGTGCATTTCTAGACTGAGCATGGACCGGACTGCGCACCGCAGCAGTGTCATAGTGATTTCTAAATATATGGGTGGCTCGGGCTGCACACTGCAGCGATGATATATATATATTGATATTGAGGCTCAGAGCCTGTTTTTATGCCAATACCTAGCTGATATTGTGCTTGGGTTGTAGGAGCCCCTCCGGAGTCTGTACACACCCCCAGCGAGCATCGTCGATGTTAAATGGATCGGACTGCACGCCGCAGTGGGTACCGGAGTGTACCGTCATATGCATTGCATTGCATTCATGCATTTGTGCACTATTTATTATTTGTGTCATTTCTTGAGGTATTTATTTGTTGTTCTGATATTGTATGATCACTTTCAAAGTGGATAAATTTGGGACAGTAGTAACAGTGACATTGTACGTTGAAAAGGGGGTCAGGTAACAGTGGTTGACCAGCGATAAGAATATTGCCTGAAGGGCGAGTTATGAGCTCAGTTATGCATACTTGTTTGTGCCCGAGGGGCAGGCTTTTGTGTTGACTTGCACTATGTGTTTTCGCGTTCATTTGCTTAACTGTTGGAAAAAGATATTTTCAAAAGAAGTTTTGAACTGAGTTAAGATAATTTCTAAAGGATTTTTCACGTTTTCCCTGTTTTCTCGAAGAGTTACACTGTACTATATAGCATGTTGATTTGCTTTACGTGGTTTATTGCTGCTCAGTCATTATTTACTCTTATTACCACTGACTTGGAAGTACTCGCTTTACTCCCTGCACCTCGCGTGCAGTTGTAGGTATTGTTCACCCGGTAGTGGGTTAGTAGCGGATTGAAGATATTGTTGTCGTAGCTAAACAAGGTGACCGCCGGCGTTCGTGGCACCGAGTTTCTTCTTCCTTTTAATTTCCAGATTTTACTCTATGTATTATAGATTTTGAAATTGTAATAAAGATCCTCCTAGATACTTGTGACTTTTGACACCCCGGTCGGGTTGTGCAGGGTTGTAGTCCTGATTATTATTGCTGTTAAGCTGTATCACTTTACTCATTTATGTTTAAATAATTCTAAAAAGGAAGTAAATTGGGTTAGTTGGTTGGCCTTGTCTTCACGAGAGGCGCCATCACGACCAGTGTGGGTTTGGGTCGTGACAAGTTGGTATTAGAGCCTAGGTTACTAGGACTCACGAGTCATGAGCAGGTTTGGTAGAGTCTCGCGGATCGGTACGGAGACGTCTGTATTTACCCTCGAGAGGCTGCAGAACCTTTAGGAAAACTGCACTTTCTTGGAATTCTTATCGTGCGTACTTGATTTAGCTTGAGATATAACTCTTGAAATTTCTTTCCACACGTCTTTATGCGCACATGAGCGCTCGATATTATAAGTGCCCTGATGGCTTGTGATTTCCTGACCGAGGGGCGAGATGTGATCCCGTGGGTTCGATGTTGGGCCAGTCTGGAGGACTTGAGGCCGAATCTTGCCTATGGCTGCAGCACTGAGGTGCTGATCATGTGAGCAAGTGTTTTGAACTTATATGTTCGGTGTTGTCGCGATTAGCTGGAATGGCAGTTTGGTATTCATGTGATGAGTATGTGGTACTGCGAGATGTATCTATATGACTTGGTAGTGACGAAGGAGTCTGCTGGATAACAGATGAACTGTTAAGTGGTTCGTTTCCTATTGTGATCTGTTGTGTAGCCCCGAGTTATGGGAGCATGAAGAAATTTTCGTGTCTCCTAGTTGGGAAGTGAAGTGAAATGTGTGTGGCGATATGAGTTCAGACTTAGGAAGACTAAATGGCTGTGTTATGTGTATGATGGTGGAAGGTGTGCTGAAATACTAAATTGAGGCGAAGCAGGTGGGGTATCTCCTGCGGAGTGTTTTTAAGGGGTACAATTTTTATGTATATTGTTAGAAGATCTCATGTATAATTGAAAGGTACGTGTTGTAATTTGAAATTTTGGGTCGCTTCAGAGAGTGGACTAGGCTGATGTGGGGATGAATGCGAGGTTTGTAGAGGATTCCAGTATCTGAGGATCTGTGTTTTCATAAACTAGTAAATGATTTGAGTTATCTCACTATAATATTGTGGCATCATGAGAGTAAAAGTATTATGGGTTATTAAATGTGTCCTGATAGATGGCTTCAAGCCAAGTTGGGGAGGTTGCTGTTGATTATCTGATTGCACGGTTATGTGCTATGTTGGTTCCTTCTCGAGGTATGCTGGCGGATCAGTTCGGGTTGCAGAAATGGAACCGAGGATGGCACGAGTAAAGCAAAATTTTGACGAAGGTTACATGGTGCTTCGTAGGTGTGAGAAAATACTAGGATGTCTTGAGCTGTTGTTGATAAAGAATTCTCAGTGTATAGAGAAGGAAGGCGGTTGTTTGTATTGGTATGAGATCATGTCCTGCGGTGTCAGAGTGCTAATAAGGCACGAGTAGTTCTGTTCGTTAAGTCAGATAATTATATCTGTGTAAGAGTGAATGACTCTCGAGAATGATTTTATTTTGTCCAAGATTTGGCATGTAATAATCAGGTGCCTTAAGGTTGGGTATGTGGCTAGGGGCTGTGTTTTTAGTAGAAAAGATCAAGACTTGTGGTATTTTATGCTAATTATGGGATTCTATGTATCAACATCTGGGAAGTAATGGTAACGAATTCCAATTCGCAGGAAGTTCTTCAAGTAAAGTACTCTGGAATGTAGTATTTCTAAAAACATTTGAGAGAGTAGTCAGCGGGGTGTGGCTCCTATCAGTGTGGTCTTATGCTTGGGTCTTGATTGAGGAATTGAGGTACTACGGCGAGGGAGGAATGTCAAGTGGATGATGAAATTAGGTAGATGGGATAGCTTGATAGTAGACCGAATCGGTATGGTAAGAATATGATAAATTCTTCGTATGTATTCTAGGGTATATGTTTCAGAAAAAGGGCAATGTAATTAAGTTGATGGCACTTCGGTAGTGTTGCGGCATTTTTGTTGATTGTTTGACTGTTGATATCTAAGTGTGTATGATGGCACAGGAGAATTTTAGAATATCTTCGAAGAATGATTGGGTACTCGAGGTGTAATATGTATTTATACTGCAGAATTTGGGATCAGGTACGGTGATTTGTGTGCTATCTGGAGCTGGAGACTGGGAGTTCTCATGTTCAGGCTATGTAGTGGTTGTGGATAGTGTGTATTGGTACCGTTAGCGACTATTGAATTTGGAGGCCCGAGTGGATCTTTCCTTGTTGGTATGTTAGATTTTGTATATGATGTTGAGCTGTAGACTGATTGTCTCAATGTGGGTTATTCTAGACTATTTTGTTATGGGCTATGTCGGAAAATGCCACAGGTGGCATGGCGAGGTGCATCAGATCATGTTAATAGTAGAGTGGTTGGTACTCTAAAGACCAGCGGACAGCTGTGAGAGATTGATTTCCTTAATTGGGCCTTTGTGACGGATGTCAATATAGAGGTTTCTACCATTGATTCAGTTCCGGTATTGAGGGACTTTTTCGGATGCGTTCCTTGTGGCCGGGCATGTTGCCGGGCGAGATTGTCGATTTCGGTATTAATTTGGTGTCGGGCACCGTATCGTACGGCTCCGGCAGGAATTATCAAAAGGGGAAGGAGCAGCTTCAGGCTTCTTTGTAATGAGTTTGTTGGTAAGCTGATTGGATACGTGTTCAGCTTGAGTTGGCTTGGTTGGCCCCGAATTGTATTGTTTAGGGATAGGTTGAATCTATCATTATTGAGCTTGTTAGTGATCTAGGGAGATCTATGAGTTGCTGTGAGGTGTTGTGATTTCAGACTGTGGGCACATATAGTGCGGTGCTATCGAGATTCATAGTGGAAGTTGAGGGGGAAAGACCTCAATTGTGTTTGAGTTTTGTAGCTTACAACGCTATATGTAGATATTGTATGCACTCAGTATGCTTACGACCGGTACTCGGTATTTTGTTGTAATGAGCAAATTTGGCTCAATGTGCATCTCCTTATGTGAGATATATATATGGATCGGGTGGCACGTCGCCATGAGTATGTGTGGATCGGATGTCACGCCGCCATGGGTATGTTATTTGGATCGGGTTGCACGCCGCAACAGTGTGATGTTGAGAATAGTTTTCCATATGTTACTTGGTATATTACTTGCTTCACCATGGGTATGAGGGATTACTTGGTTTCAGACATCAATCTGTGCGTGGTTGTCTATTTTGAGCATAGAGACTTGAGGTGCTTCATGTGTAACAATATTTGGATAAGATCGCGCATTGTAGCGAGGCTACGTGGAGATTAGACCCTTCGGGGTAGGTTCAGGTAATCTAGTTCTATGATGTGGGACGGGGTCCCAGCCTTGTGTTGTGAAGGTACAGAGGAGTTTGAGTTACAGCTCTTTTGTTTGAGTCATTTGTCATGATTTAAGTATGTTCAGACTGCCCATCATTGGTGCGTAGATTATGCAAGTTGTGGCTTAGGCCTGTGATGAGTTGTCATATCACTAGAATGGAGTGTTGGATTCGGGGGGATTGTTGGAGTCATTAATGAATACGAACGGATTTGGTTTCAGCTTGTCAGAAGATTAATATCGAGGTTCGGCTTGGAAATCTGTTGTGGTAGTAGCCAAAAGGGGAGTAACTTCATGGATGGTTGATCTGAGAAATTGATACAGTTTATTGCGTGTTTCATTATTCGTTGGCAGTATATGAAAGTTCTAGAATAAGACCTTTGTTGATAAGAGGTTTTTCCACCGGTATTCGGGTGTTGTGGGCAAATGCTGTGAATAGAAGTTATCGCTTCGAGTGTCTGGGTTATGTAGTATATCATATGGTTGCACCTGAGGTTGCAGGTGTGGGTTATCACAGCTGGTTCGGGTTTATTCTGGGTATGATTTCGGAAGGTGCTATGTGGTTCTACGGTCTATGGTCTAAATGAACTGTGAAATTTCAGTTGTGTTATATTATCGGATCTATGTAAGATAGGGTGACGTGGGATCACCCCGGGTATATGCTTGGTAAGGTCATTCAGCTATTGGTTGGCTTCTAGTACAACTCTGGGTACACTCGAGGACGAGCATTTGTTTAAGTTGGGGAAGATGTGACGACCCGGCCCGTCGTCATGTGAGTTACCACCCCGTTTCCCCTATATTATGTTGTTCTATGTTTCAATATCAGTATTTGAGTTGATCGGATAGAATTGAATCAGTTTTAGTTGTAAATGAGGCATATAGTCTCTTAGAAGGAAGCTTGTTTTGGAACAGTCAACCGAAAGTTGACTATATATTTAGAAGGCTTGGATGTGAATTCCGGTGATTTGGTTAGCTTCGGGGGATGATTTGTGACTTAGGAGCGCGATCGGAATTGAATTTGGAGGTCCGGTGTAGAGATAGGCTTGAATTGGCGAAGTTTGAGTTTTGGCGAATTCCGGTTGTTAGATGAGATTTTGATCCGAGGGTCCGAATGGAATTCCGAGAGTTGTTGTAGCTTCGTTGAGTGATTTTGGGTATGTGTGCAAATTTTCAGGTCATTCGGACATCGTTCGGCCGGGTTTTTGATTGAATGCGCATTTCGGAAGTTTTGAAGAAACTTGGGTTTGAATCCGATGTAATTTGATGGTTTTAGTGTTGTTGGATATATTTTTATGATTGGAACAAGTTTGAATAACATTATAGGATGTATTGGTATTTTTGGTTGAGGTCCCGGGGGCCTCGGGGTGATTTTAGATGGCTAACGGGATGAAATTTGGGGTTTAAGGACTGCTGAAGGATCTGGTGTCTGATATTTTCGCTTTTGCGGAAATGGACCGCAGAAGCGGTTCTGCAGAAGCATATGAGGAGCCGCAGAAGCGTAAAGTGGACGTTTGGCATTTTTTCGCAGAAGCAGAATAAGTTCCGCATAAGCGGTCACCGCAGAAGCGGTTATGGACCGCAGAAGCTGTCCTGGGCAAAATAAGGGAAACTGCAGAAGCGGAAGAAAATCTGCAGAAGCGGAAGTCGCAAAAGCGGAAGTCGCAGAAGCGGAAGTCGCAGAAGCGACATTTGTATCGCAGAAGCGGAAATCGGCCTGGACAGAAAGGTTTTAAAATGGCATTTCATCTGCGACTTGGGGGTTATTATCCTCTATTGTTGAGTACCTTGGAGAGCTTTGGGCGAGATTTTCGAGGGTTTTGACTGGGAATCTAATGGAGGTAAGTTCCTTGGCCTAATTATTCAAGTTTATGGTAGAATTAACATGGAAATTGGTGGAAATTCATTGAAAAGGGGGTAAAGCTAGGGCTTGAGTTTTGATATTTTAAATTGGGATTTTATAGGTCATTTGAGCTCGGATTTGGGAGTTCTGGGCATGTATGGACTCGTGGCGAGACGAGGAATCCAGTAATATAAGCTTTACAATTTTTCGAGAAGCGAGCCCGGGGCTCGGGTTTTGCTAGTTTCGAGATTTTTGCTATATTTCGATTGTTTTCGATTGGGTGTTGTCCCATTGGTATATTGTGATATATTCGCTCTGTTTTTGGTTAGATTCGCCGCGCGTGGAGGCTAATTTGAGGGGCAAAGGCATCACGGGCGAGGAATTTCACCGGTTCGAGGTGAGTAATACTTGTAAATGATATCATGAGGGTTTGAAACCCCGGATTTCCACATCATAGTGCTGTATTGAGGTGACTTGCATGCCGGATATGAGCATGGGGTAGAGCACTATTGGGAACTGTGACTCGTTCCGTCCCGGTTGTTGATTTTACTGCGTATTTGACTGAAATTATTTGTTACCATCATTGTTTGGGCTGATGGCCATGTTTGGGCTCCGTGCCAACCATGTGAACCCTTCGGAGATTGATATTACTGTTTTTGCATTACTTTCACATTATCTGGTCTCGGTCCAAGGTTTTAGTACTGCTTTGTAAACTTAGCCAATCTTTCTAAGATTTGTAAAACTTAAACAGTATTTTAAATGACGTTTTGAGCTGAGGATTATCATGTTAATATTGCCCAAGTGGCTTACGTGCATTTCTGGACTGAGCATGGACCGGGCTGCGCACCGCAGCAGTGTCGTAGTGATTTTTGAATATATGGGTGGCTCGGTCTGCACGCTGCAGCGATGATATATATATATATATTGATATTGAGGTTGAGAGCCTGTTTTTATGCCAATACCTGGCTGATATTGCGCTTGGGCTGTAGGAGCCCCTCCGGAGTCTGTACACACCCCCAGTGGGCGCCGTCGACGTTAAATGGATCGGACTGCATGCCGCAGTGGGTACCAGAGTGTACCGTCATATGCATTGAATTGCATTCATTCATTTGTGCACTATTTGTTGTTTGTGTACTTTCTTGAGGTATTTATTTGTTGTTCTGATATTGTATGATCACTTTCAAAGTGGATAAATTTGGGACAGTGGTAACAGTGACACTGTACGTTGAAAAGGGGGTCAGGTAACAGTGGCTGACCAGAGATAAGAATATTGCCTGAAGGGTGAGTTATGAGCTCAGTTATGCATACTTGTTTGTGCCCGAGGGGCTGGCTTTTGTGCTGACTTGCACTATGTGTTTTTGCATTTATTTGCTTAACTGTTGGAAAAGGATATTTTCAAAAGAAGTTTTGAATTGAGTTAAGATAATTTCTAAAGGATTTTTCACGTTTTCCCCGTTTTCTCGAAGAGTTACACTGTACTATATAGCATGTTGATTTGCTTTACGTGGTTTATTGCTGCTCAGTTATTATTTACTCTTATTACCACTGAGTTGGAAGTACTCACTTTACTCCCTGCACCTCGCATGCAATTGTAGGTGTTGTTCACCCGGTAGCGGGTTAGTAGCGGATTGAAGATATTGCTGTCGTAGCTAAAAAAGGTGATCGCCGGCATTCGCGGCACCGAGTTTCTTCTTCCTTTTAATTTCCAGATTTTACTCTATGTATTATAGATTTTTAAATTGTAATGAAGATCCTCCTAGATGCTCGTGACTTGTGATACCCCGGTCGGGTTGAGTGGGATTGTAGTCCTGATTATTATTGATGTTAAGCTGTATCACTTTACTCATTTATGTTTAAATAATTCTAAAAAGGAAGTGAATTGGGTTAGTTGGCTGGCCTTGTCTTCACGAGAGGCGCCATCACGACCAGTGTGGGTTTGGGTCGTGACAGCAAGTTGCAGCTTAGGCTGTATTGATGTGTCATGTCACCAGGGTGGTGTGCTTGGTCAGAACAGATCGTTGGGATCACTAATAAATACAAACGGATTCGATTTCAACGTGTGATGGGTACATATCGAGGTTCGGTTCAAAATTTGCTAGGGTAATTGCCAGAGGAGAAATGGCCTCATGAATGGTTGATCTGAGAAATGGTTATGGTTTATTGCTTGCTTCATTCATCGTTGGCAATATATGAAAGTGTTTGAATGAGACTTTAGCTAATAAGAGGTTTTCCATCGGTATTTGGTTGTTATGGGCAGTTGATATGAATGGAAGTCATCGCTGCATGTGTTTGAGTTATGTGGTATATCATATAAGTGCACCTGAGGTTGCAGGCATGGGATATTACAGCTTGTTAGGGACTATTCAGAGTATAGGTGTGAGGTTTTGATCGTATTGATAGTTTCAAAAGTGAAAGTGTGGTTCTATGGTTTATAGACTAGGATGGATTGTGAAATTTCAGCTATGTTGCGTTATCGGACCTATGTGAGATAGGGTGACGTGGGATCACCCCCGGGTATATACATGGTAAGGTTATTCAGCGTTTGGTTGGCTTTTGGAACAACTCTGGGTACGTTCGAGGATGAACGTGTGTTTAAGTGGGGGAGGATGTAACGACCCAACCGGTTGTTTTAAGTTTCTGCACTTTGAACATCGTTTCTCGGGCATGAATTGCCCCATGTAATATATTATGACTGATGTAGATCGTTGGTTTTGGTTTCAGGAAAATTTGGAATGAATTTGAAAGAATAGCCTCACTTGAAAGTTTTGAATTTGAATGGTTTGACCAAGAGTTGACTTATTTGGATATGAGCTCGAATCAAAATTTTTATGATTCGGCTAGATTCGTTGGGTGATTTATGACTTAGGAGTGTGATCGGAAGTGGTTTTGGAGGTCCCGTGTAGAATTAGACTTGAATTGGCAAAGTTAGTATTTTGGCGATTTTCGGTTGATAGGCGAGATTTTGATCCGAGGGTCGGAATGGAATTCCGAAAATTGTTGTGGCTTTGTTATGTGATTTGGGATGTGTGTGTAAAATTTCAGGTCATTCGGAGGTGATTTGGTTCGATTTTTGACCAAATGCGTGTTTCGGAAGTTTTAGAAGAATTTAGGCTTGAATCCGATGTGGATTGATGGTTTTGGTGTTGTTTGAGGTGTTTTGATGATTGGAAAAAGTTTGAATTATGTTATGGGTTATTTTGGTAGGTTTGGTTGAGGTCCCGAGGGCCTCGGCTATGTTTTGTGAGGTTATTCGAATCATTTGAAGTTGGAAAAATTGCAGAAAATTTGCAGGTTCAGCTGTGCAGAGTTTTGCCTTTCGCGATCGCGTAGTGGGATTTGAGGAGACTGTCTGAGTGTTCTTTATGTTCGGGAAGTAGGTCCCGCGATCGCGTAATGTGAGATGGTTGTGTATCGCGTCCGCGTGCGTATGGCCGCGATCGCGTAGTGTCTTTTGGTCAACTGGTCTAAGGCCACGTTTGTTCATCGCGTTCGCAGGAGGAAGCGCGCGTTCGCGAAGGGTATTTTTGAGGAATCATCGCGATCGCGATTGGTATTACGTGATCGCATAGAGTTATTTGGGGTGTTTGAAAATTTGTTCTTCGCGATCGCGAGGGAATTGCCGCGATCGTGATGAAGGAAAATATGCCTGGGCAGAATATTTTTAAAGTCATCTTGTTCGCGAATGTGGGTCTATTTTCACCCAGGGCTGCTCGTTTTTGGAGGTTCTTGAAGGAAATTAAAGAGGGATTCAAGGGGAAACGACTTGAGGTAAGAATCTTGGTCTTAAAACTCGATTATATTGTGAAAATCAACTAGAAATTCATGGAAATTAAGCCTAAAATTGATGAACTAGGGCTTGAGATTTTAAAATTTGATTTAGGGATTTGAAGGACCATTTGACGTCATATTTGAGAGCTTTTAGTATGTATGAACTCGTGGTGAGATAAGGAATCCGTTGATGTAAAAAAATTTGAATTTCGAGAAGTGAGCCCGGGGCTCGAATTTTGCTAATTTTAGGATTTTTAATATTTTTTGATTATTTTCGCTTGGCTTTGTTCCCTTAGAATATTCGTTTTGGTTTTGGATAGATTCGACGAGCGTCGAGGCCGATTCGAGGGGCAAAGGCGTCGTGAGCTAGAGATATCATCGGTTCGAGGTGAGTAATGATTGTAAATGATATTCTGAGGGTTTAAAACCCCAGATTTGTACATCATAGTGCTATATTGAGGTGACTTGCATGTCGGATAGCGAACGTGGGGTAGAGCACCGTTCGGGATTGTGACTTAGTCCTTCCCGATTGATGAATTTACTGCATATTTGACTGAAATTCACTTGCTATCATCATAATTTGGGTTGATTTCCATATTTGGGCTTCATGCCAACTATTTGAATCCTTTGGGGATTGTTGTTGATATTTCCTTACTATTTTAATTTTATACTTGAACTTAGAGTACTTTCCACTATTTTTTTCAGACTCAGCATAGTTTATTTTACTTTAACACTTGAAATGATATTTCTAACAATATTTGGGCTGAGCATCATGTTTTACTATTGCCCTAGTGGCTTATGTGATTTTGACTGAGTAAGGCCGAGGGCCTGTATTGTGAGGATACTTTTGGATCGGGCTACACGCTGCAGTATTGTTATACTGATACTGATATGAGGCCGAGGGCCTAGACTTGATGGCACTAGATGGCTTGATATTGTGCTTGGGCCGTAAGGGGCCCCTCCCGGAGTCTGCACACCCCCAGTGAGTGCCGTCGATGATAAATGGATCGGCTGCACGCTGCAGGGATATGTGGTGTAGGCTGCACGCCGCAGCGGTAGCAGTACTGTTTGATGTGTTTGCATTATCTTATTTGCCTGCTATTATATGTTGTTTTGTGCTACTTCTTGCAATATAGACCTGATACTCTTGCATTCCTTGATAACTGAGTGTTGTGCCCGCGGGGCAGAAATTCCGTGCTTATCTGCACTATTTATTTTGCATTCATTTGCGTAACCGCTGAAAAAGGACATTTCAAAATAGGCTTAAACTGAGTTAAGATGTTTTTCTAAAGATTTCATAGCTTCACTGTTTTCTAAAAAGGATTTACACTGCTTCTATATAGCATGATGATTTGCCATACGTGAATTTTTACCGCACAATTGTTATTTACCTTTATTACTCACTGGGTTGGAGTACTCACTTTACTCCTTGCATCCCGTGTGCAGATGCAGGTATAGATTCACCCGGTAGCGGGTTTTGGCCAATCAGAGGCGGAGTTATATGAGTTAAGGAGGTGACTGCCGGCGTTCGCAGCACCATTTTCCTATCTTTTGTTCATTATTCCGGTTTTGTATACTTTAGACCTTGTAGTGTATTTACATTCTGATAGATACTCGTAACTTGTGACACCCCGATTAAGGCTGTGTTGGGTTGAATTTTCGTTAATTAATATTTTTATGTCATATTTAAGCTGTTTATTTATGTTTACTTATTTTCGAAAAGATGAATTGGGTTTAGTTGGCTGGCCTTGTCTCCACGAGATGCGCCATCAGGACCGGGTCCGGGTTTGGATCGTGACAGAAATCCAAGAAGCAAAGTATAGTCTCTAAAAGCTCATTGCAGCTGAGTGTAGAAGCATGACCAATGCAGTCTCATAAATTTTTTGGCTAACATCATTGCTAATGGAATTGGGAATAGAAGTAAAACTACCAGTACATGTGCATAGTGACAGCAAGGCTGCTATACAAATAGCAGCAAATTCAGTATTTCACGAAAGAACAAAGCACAAGGAGATTGATTGTCATTTTATTAGACAAAAGATACAGGAAAGAGTGGTGAAGACTTAGTATATCTCTTCAAAAGAGCAACTAAAAGCTTGGCAAGTTGGGAGTGCTCAATGTATTTGCACCCACCAGCTTGAGGAGGAGTGATGAAATATGAATTACATGATGTATTAGTGTACAATAGTTATTTCAGTTAGTAAATCGTAAATAGGTGTACACATGGAATGTTAGTTAGGTAGTTAGTGGAAGTTGAGTTGTTTATATATGTATGGTTAGCTCAATGTAACAATTCACGTTTTCATTTTTCCTCTCAATACAATACTCTGCATCTTCTCTCCGAAGCTCAGTTATGGCAGTATCATATTAAAGTCTTCATTGTTGATACATTCAAGTTTAATCAATCTGCAATTATGTACCTTCAAACACAATCTTAACTATTCAAATATAGATCAATATGTTACAAATCAGAGACCAAATTTAAGCATGATCTAACAATTAATGAATAGAAAAATTCAAGTAGAAAATTGCTGGTCGAATGAAAATTTGCTTTTCTCTCATGATCTTTTCCCGAAATTTTCCCACTCTCTCTCACAAGTACATTTTACGGCTGACGTGAGATTATGCATTTAAAGTGATTTATAAGATAAATGGGTCACAGAATATATGGACTTGGTCTAAATGAATTTTTTCATCCAAGTAGGAAAGAAAAAGTAAAAGTTACTAATATCTCCGTTGTGCTGGATCCATGGTGGGAGGTAGAAGTCTAGATACAGATTCGAGTGAACGCAATCGTTTTTAGTCAAATATTTTTATTAAAAAATTCATTGAATAAGTATAAATATTAAATGTAGAATCCAGTTATTAGTATTTAAAAAAATTATTCTTAATAAAATTCAGAATCTATAAAATTAAAATCCGTTTATGAGTAGATCTGCCTGTGGTAAAAAGAAAGACACTAGCAAGACAATACTAGATAGGTGCGGTTTGATTTATTATTGCCCAAAATAAATTAAAGGAGGAAGTGTGTGTGTGTGAATATATATATATATATATATATATATATATATATATATATATAT
>MU730038.1:100346-116857 GCA_026770625.1 Nicotiana glauca
CGGTTGATAGGTGAGATTTTGATCCGAGGGTCGGAATAGAATTCCGAGAGTTGCAGTAGCTGCGCTAGGTGATTTGGGATGTGTGTGCAAAATTTGAGTTGATTCGGAAGTGCTTTGGTTGGGTTTTGATCGAATGCGTATTTCGGAAATTTTTAAAGAACTTAGGCTTGAATTCGATGAGAAATGATGGTTTTGTTGTTGTTTGAGGTGTTTTAAAGATCGGAACAAGTTTGAATGATGTTATGGGAGGTGTTGGTATTTTTGGTTGAGGTCCCGGGGGCCTCGGGGTGAGTTCGGATGGCTAAACGGAGAGTTTTGGAATTTTCATGTTGTTGAGCCTGCTGCAACTGGTGTTTTCACTTATGTGAAGCTTGGACCGCAGAAGCGGTCTCGCTTGTGCGAAGGGTCAACCGCAGAAGTGGTGAGGAGTCCTGGGCGCTGGTTCCGCAGAAGCGATTGGGTAACCGCAGAAGCGGTATCGCTTATACGATTGTGTAACCGCAGAAATGGTTGGGGCTCGAGTAGGGATTTCCGGAGAAGCGGAAGAAAAGTCGCAGAGGCGGTCCCACATAAGCGGAAACGGGACCGCAGAAGAGGAAAAGAGCTGGGCAGAGAACATTTTAAAAGTATCATTTCATCCGCGAGCTAAGGGTATTTTCCTCCATTGTTAAACATCTTGAGAGCTTTTTGGGAGCAATTGAAGAGGGTTTCGACTGACATTGACTGGAGATTCGATGCACATGGAGGCCGGTTTGAGGGGCAAAGGCGTCGTGAGCTAGAGATTTCATCGGTTCGAGGTGAGTAATGATTGTAAATGATATCCTGAGTGTTTGAAGCCCCGGATTTGCACACTGTAGTGCTATATTGAGGTGACTTGCACGCCGGATAGCGAGCGTGGGGTAGAGCACCGTTGGAGAATGTGACTTGGTACGTCCCAGTTGTTGATTTTACCGCGTATTTGACTGAAAATTATTTGATAGTATCATGATTTGGGTTGATTTCCATATTTGGGCTTCGTGCCAATTATTTGAACCCCTTCAGGGATTTTTATCACTCTTTCCTCACTAGTTGAAATATTATTTGAACTCTGTCCAATTGAATTACACTGTTTCATGAACTCAGCTATATTTTTACTCAACCTTTAGATTTAAATAATATTTGAACTATTGTTTGAGCTGAGCACTTTTGTTTTATTGATGCCCGAGGGGCTTATGATATTTATGTACGGAGTAAGGCTTTCACGCCTTGAGCGTGAGGTGAGGAGGCTTTCAGGCCTCGAGTGGTATGTGAGGAGGCTTTCTGGCCTCGAGCGATATGTGAGGAGGCTCTGAAGCCTCAAGTGTATTGTGAGAAGGCTTTCAGGCCTCAGGTTGATATGTACAGGCTTTCAGGACTTATGATGATATAGCGCTTGAGGTGTAGGAGCCCCTCCGGAGTCTGTACCCCCATAGTGAGCGCGGGTACCCATGTAATTCGAGAGTGAGCTCGAGGGGCTGATATTGTACTATGTTAGTGATACTCAGCCCGAGGGGCTGATACTATTCTGAGTGATGTGATACTGTGCCCGAGGGGCTGATACTGTTCTGAGTGATGTGATACTGTGCCCGAGGGGCTGATACTGTTCTGAGTGATTGATATTGAGCCCAAGAGGCCGGTACTGTTTTGAGATGTGCCCGAGAGGCGTGCTTTTATGTTCTCATCTTGCATATTTATTTGCCCATTTTTACCTGTTATACGGTGATATTTGTGCCCGAGGGTGGATTTTTCTGTGCTAATCAGCACTAACTGTTTTGAAATCGTTCTCGTAATTATCGAAAAGACCATTTTCAAAAGATATTTGAACTGAGCCAAGGCATTTCTAAAGATATCACATATTTCACTATTTTTCTCATAAACTTGTACCCGGCTTCTACACAGCATGTTGGTTGCTTTACATGATTTCTTGCTGCTCAGTTATTATTTACTTTTATTACTCACTGAGTTGGAGTACTTACTTTACTCCCTGCACCTTGCTTGCAGATGTAGGTATTTGTTCACCCGGTAGCGGGTTTTGAGCAGGTTGAAGATTTTGCTATCGTAGCTAAGCAAGGTGACCGCCACCGTTCGCGGTACCAGATTTCTTTCTTTGATTCTATATTTTATCGTGCATATTATTGGCCTTGTAGTTGCATTTAGACTCCTCTAGATGTTCGTGACTTGTGACACCCCGGTTTGGGCTGTGTTTGGTTGTACTTCTGCTAAGTAATATTATTGAACCATCTTTAAAAATTTTTATTCATGTTTATCTATTTTGAAAGAGGCAAATAGGGTTAGTTGGCTGGCCTTTTCTTCACCAGATGCGCCATCACGATCGGAGCGGGATTTGGGTCGTGATGAGTTAGTATTAGAGCCTACTAGGTCTCACGAGTCATGAACAAGTTTAGTAGAGTCTCGCGGATCGGTACGGAGACGTCTGTATTTATCCTCAAGAGGCTGCGGAACCTTTAGGAAAACTTCACCTTCTTGAATTCTTATCGTGCGTCCTTGATTCAGCTTGGAAAGAAACTCTTGAAATTCCTTCCATGCGTTCGTAAGCGCATATGAGCGCTCAGTTTCAGATGTTCCTTGATGGCTTGTGGTTCCCCGATCAAGGGGCGAGATGTGATCTCTGTGAGATTGATGTTGGGCCAGTCTGGAGGACTTGAGGCCGGATCCTTGCCTATGGCTTGAGCACCGAGGTGCTGATTGTGTGAGCAGGTGTTTTGAACTTATATGTTTGGTATTGTCCCTATTAGCCAAAATGGAGGTTGGATATCCATGTGATAAGTATGTTAGTACTGTGATATGTATCTATATGACTTGGTAGTGATGAAGGAGTCTGCTGGATAATAGATGAATTGTTGAGTGTTCGTTTCCTATTGTGATTTGATGTGTAGCCCGAGTGTGGGCGCGTGAAGAACATTTTCGTGTCTCCTAGTTGGGGAGTGTAGTGCATTGCATGTGGTGGTATGAGTTCAGACCCAGGAAGATTAAATGACTGTGTAATGTGTATGACGGTGGAAGCTATGCAGAAATACTAAATTGAGGCAAAGCAGGTGGGTTATCTTCTGCGGAGTGTTCTTAAGTGGTATGATCCTCTGGGTGTGTTAGAAGATCTCGTGTGTAATTGAAGGGTATGTGTTGAAATTTTAAAATTAGGGTCGCTTAAGAGAGTGGACTCAACTGATGTGGGGATGAATGCGAGAATTGTAGAGGATTACAATACTAGATGATCTGTGTTTTCACAAACTCTTAAATGATTTGAGTTTAATCTCACTACGGTATTGTGGCATCATTAGAGTAAAAGTGTTATGAGTTGTTGAGTGTGTCCTGATATATGGCTTCGAGCCAAGTTGGGGAGGTTGCTGTTGATTAGCTGATTGCATGGTTAGGTGCTATGTTGGGTCCAGTTTGGGGCGTGCGAGTGAGTTAGCTATGGCTAGAGTAAAGGGAAATTGTGACAAAGGTTACATTATGCCTCATAGAGTATAAGAATCACGGAATGTCTAGAATGTTATTGGCAAAGGATGTTCGGCGTATAGAGCAGGAAGTTGCTTGGTTGTATTGGGATGAAGACATCATTTTGCGGTATCGGAGTGCTAATGAGGCACTGGTGGTTCTGTCCATCAAGTCAGGTGATTTGTAGTTTGAATAAGAGAGAATTACTTTCGAAAATGGTTCTAATGTGTTCAAGAGCCTACAAGGAACAATCGGGTATCTTCAAGTTGCATGTGTGGTTAGAATCAGTGTTTTCATTGGAAAGGGTCAAGACTTGTGGTATTTTTATGTTAATTATGGGATTCTATGTATCAGTATCTGGAAAGTAAAGGTAATAGACTTAGATTCGCAGGAAGTTCTTCAGAGTAGAGTATTTTGGAATGTGGTGTTTCTGGGAATATTCGAGAGAGGATTCAGTGGCCTAGGGGTCTTAGACAGTGTGGTCTTGTGATTGGGCCTCGTGTACTGAGCCTGTGTGGAGGAACTGTGGTGCTACAGCAAAGGGGAATATCAAGTTAATGGCAAATGAGAAGGGAAATTAGATAAATGGAATAGCTTTACAGTGAACCGAATCGGTGTGGTAAGGATGTGATTAATTCTTTGTGTGTATTCGAGGCAATGAGTTCGTACAAGTATTGTGCAGCAAAGCTCTTGAGTTCTGACAGCTTGCTTAGCTCAGTTTGGATAGAAGGATTCGGTCCTGGCAGTTTAGCTTGTGCAAATGGAATTGGGATAGAATTCTTGTTGGGTTTCAGCGTGGTTTGGAGATGTATATTTTCTATGGGCATGCGGGGCATGGGGAGCGTAATGATTTTCTTCTAGGTGGGACCAATGGAGAGTTCTGGACTAGTTGAGTACGTAGATTCTGTGGTTAGGAAGGGAGATGGAGTTCTCATGTTATCCTAGGGTGGAATGGTATATGCGGTATGCTGTGGAGGATCGAGATTCATGTGTGTGAGGTTACATTACAGTTCTGAATGGAGAGTTATTAAATTCTTAAGCAGCACGGGCAGTTTTAGGTGATTAGAGAATCGAGCTTCAGATGATTAGGGTGAATGATCTTCAGATGACTAAGGAAATGGTATTGCTAATCATAGTGATTTGACGAGGGTATATGTTTCAGAAAAGGGCAATGTGAGTAAGTTGATAGCACTTCGGTAGTATTGCGGCGCTTTCTTGCTAGGTCAGTTGCCGATATCTGATTTTGTTTGATGGCATAGGGGAAATTTTAGAATATCTTTCGTGGAATGATTGGGTACTTGAGGTGTGATATGTATTCATACGGCAGAATTCGGGACCAGGTATGGTGATTCGTGTGCTATATGGAGTTGGAGACAGGGAGTTCTCAGGTACAGACTATGTAGTGGTTGTGGATCATGTGTATTGGTATGTTTAGCGGCTATTGGGATTTGGAGACCCGAGTGGATCTTTCTTTGCTTGGTATGTTAGATTTTGGATATGATATTGGGGTGTGGACTAGTTGTCTCAGAGTTGGGTTATTCTAGACTATTTCGCTATGGGCTATGCCGGAAAATACCACGGGTTTAGTGGAGAGGTGCGTCGGATTATGTTCTAGCTGAGTGGTTTATATTTCAAAGGCCCAGCGGATGGCTGGGGAGGACTGGTTTTCTTAATTGGGCCTTCGTGATGGATGTCAGTGTAGAGGTTTCTACCATTGGTTCAAGTCCGGTGTTAAGGGACATTTCGGATGCATTTCTTGTAGCCAGGCAAGTCGCCGGGTGAGGTTGTGGATTAGGATATTGATTTGGTGCCGGGCACCCTATCGTACAGCTTCGGCAGGAGTTTTAGTAGTGGAAGGAGTAGCTTCAGGCTTTCCTGGTAATGATTTTGTTGGTAGGCCGATGTGGATACGTGTTTAGCTCGAGTTGGCTTGCTTGGCCCCGAATTGTATTGTCAAGGGATAGGTCGATTCAATCGTTATTGAGCTTGTTAGTGATCTGAGGAGAGCTATGAGTTGTTTTTTTTCGGTGTTTTGAGACGTTATGATTTGTTGGTTATGGGCACATGCAATGCGGTTCTATTGGGGATTCATATTGAAGGTCGAGCGGGAAGAGTAATTGGGTATTACTCGGTAGATGGAGTATTGGTTATGACCTATTGGCTTGCGTGGTGTATGTTATTTGTTCACCGTGGGTGTAATGAATTGCTTTGGTTTCAGACATCAAATTGTGTGTGGCTGTCGATTTTGAGCATAGTGACTTGAGGTGTTTCATGTGTAACAGTGTTTGGATAGAATCGCGCAATATGGTGAGGCCACATGGAGATATGACCTTCCGGGGTAGATTCAGGTGCTCTATTTCTATGATGTGAGATGGGGTCTCAGTCTTGTGTTGTGGTGGTACTAAAGAGTTTGACGTACAGCTCTTTCGTTTGAGTCATTTTTCATGATTTGAGTATGTTCAGACTGTTTCTTATTGGTGCGTGTATTATGCAAGTTATGGGTTAGGCATATATTAAGGTGTCATATCACCAGAGTGGTGTGTTGGATTCGAGTTGATCGTTGGGGTCATTAATGAATATGAACAGATTTGATTTCAGCTTGTTGGAAGGATAATATCGAGGTTCGGCTCGAAAGTCTGTTGTGGTATTAGTCAAAAAGGGAAGTGGCTTCATGAGTGGTTGATCTGAGAAATGGTTATGGTTTGCTGCGTGTCTCATTTATCGTTGGCAGTATAAGAACGTGTTGGAATAATACTTTAGCTAATAAGGGATTTTCTATCGGTACTTGGTTGTTGTGGGCAACTGCTGTGAATAGAAGTTATCGTTTCGGGTGCTTGGATTATGTGGTATATCATATGATTTCACCTGAGGTTGCAGGTATGTGTTGTTACAGCTGGTTCGGGACTATTCAAAGTATAGGTCTGAGGTTTTAATCATATTGATGGTTTCAGAAGTGAAAAAGGGTTGTTCTATGATTTATGGGCTAGACTGGATTGTGTAATTTCGGTCAAATTGTGTTATCGGACCTATATGAGATAGGGTGACATGGGATCACCCCAGGTATATGCTTGGTAAGGTCATTCAGCTATTTGTTGGCTTCTAGGGCGGCTCTGGGTACGCTCGAGGATGAGCGTTTGTTTAAGTTGAGGAGGATGTGATGACCCAACCCGTCGTCTCATGAGAACTGCCCTGTTTCACCCATTTTATGCTTATTCATGTTTCATTATCAGTATTTAGTGTGTTAGAGTTGATTTTGATTGGTTTTTGTAGAAAATGAGACACTTAGTCCCTTTAAGGAAGGCTTGGTTTGGAAAAGTCAACCAGAGGTTGACTTATGAGTTATAGGGCACGAATGTGATTTCCGGTGATTCGGTTAGCTTCGGGAAGTTATTTGTGACTTAGATTTTGATCGGAATTGATTTTGGAGGTCCGGTGTGGAAGTAGGCTTGGATTGGCGAAGTTAGTATTTTGGCGATTTCTGGTTGATATGTGAGATTTTGATCCGAGGGTCGGAATGGAATTCCGAGAGTTGCAGTAGCTTCGTTAGGTGATTTGGGATGTGTGTGCAAAATTTCAGTTGATTCGGAAGTGTTTTGGTTGGGTTTTTTATCGAATGCGTATTTCGGAAGTTTTTAAAGAACTTAGGCTTGAATTCGATGAGAAATGATGGTTTTAGTGTTGTTTGAGGTGTTTTAATGATTGGAACAAGTTTGAATGATGTTATAGGAGGTGTTGGTATTTTTGGTTGAGGTCCCGGGGGCCTCGGGGTGAGTTCGGATGGTTAAACGGAGAGTTTTGGAATTTTTATGTTGCAGAGCCTGCTGCAACTTGTGTTTTCGCTTCTGCGAAGCTTGGACCGCATAAGCGGTCTCGCTTGTGTGAAGGATTGACCACAGAACCGGTGAGGAGACCTGGGCGTTGGTTCTGCAGAAGCGATTGGGTAACCATAGAAGCGGTTGGGGATCGAGTTCAGATTTCCGCAGAAGCGGAAGAAATGTCGCAGAGGCAGTCCCGCATAAGCAGAAACGGGACCACAGATGCGGAAAAGAGCTGGGCAGAGAAGGTTTTAAAATTATCATTTCATCCGCGAGCTAAGGGTATTTTCCTCCATTGTTGAACATCTTGAGAGCTTTTTGGGAGCAATTGAAGAGGGTTTCGACTGATCTTGACAGGAGATTCGACGCGCGTGGAGGCCGGTTTGAGGGGAAAAGGCATCGCGAGCTAGAGATTTCACCAGTTCGAGGTGAGTAATGATTGTAAATGATATCCTGAGGGTTCGAAACCCCGGATTTGCACACCGTAGTGCTATATTTAGGTGACTTGCATGCCGGATAGCGAGCGTGGGGTAGAGCACCGTTGGGGATTGTGACTTGGTCCGTCCCAGTTGTTGATTTTACCGCGTATTTGACTGAAACTTATTTGATATTATCATGATTTGGGTTGATTGCCATATTTGGGCTTCGTGCCAATTATTTGAACCCCTTCAGGGATTTTTATCACTCTTTCCTCACTATTTGAAATATTATTTGAACTCAGTCCAATTGAATTACACTGTTTCATGAACTCAGCTATATTTTTACTCAGCCTTGAGATTTAAATGATATTTGAACTAGTGTTTGAGCTGAGCACTTTTGTTTTATTGATGCTCGAGGGGCTTATGATATTTCTGGACTGAGTGAGGCTTTCAGGCCTTGAGCGTGAGGTGAGGAGGCTTTCAGGCCTCAAGTGATATGTGAGGAGGTTTTCAGGCCTCAAGCGATATGTGAGGAGGCTCCTAGGCATCGAGTGTATTGTGAGAAGGCTTTCAGGCCTCATGTTGATATGTACAGGCTTTCAGACCTTATGATGATATAGCGCTTGGTCTGTTGGAGCCCCTCCGGAGTCTGCACCCCCACAATGAGTGCTGGTACCCATGTGATTTGAGAGTGAGCCCGAGGGGATGATGTTGTACTGTGTGACTGATACTGAGCCCGAGGGGCTGATATTGTTCTGAGTTATGTGATATTGTGCCCGAGGGGCTGATACTGTTCTGAGTGATGTGATACTGTGCCCGAGGGGCTGATACTGTTCTGAGCGATTGATTTTGAGCCCAAGGGGCTGGTATTGTTTTGAGATGTGCCTGAGGGGCGTGCTTTTATGTGCTCATCTTGCATATTTATTTGCCACTTTTTACCTGTTATACGGTGGTATTTGTGCCCGAGGGCGGATTTTTCTGTGCTTATTAGCACTAACTTTTTTGAAATCGTTCTCGTAATTATTGAGAAGACCATTTTCAAAAGAGATTTGAACTGAGCCAAGGCATTTCTAAAGATATCACAGATTTTACTATTTTTCTCAGAAACTTGTACCCGACTTCTATACAGCATGTTGGTTGCTTTACGTGATTTCTTGCTGCTCAGTTATAATTTACTTTTATTACTCATTGAGTTGGAGTACTCACTTTACTCCCTGCACCTTGCGTGCAGATGCAGGTATTTGTTCACCCGGTAGCGAGTTTTGAGCAGGTTGAAGATTTTGCTATCGTAGCTGAGCAAGGTGACCGCCAACGTTCGCGGCACCGGATTTCTTTCTTTGATTCTAAATTTTATCCTGCATATTACTAGCCTTGTAGTTGTATTTAGACTCCTCTAGATGCTCGTTACTTATCACACCCCGGTTTGGGTTGTGTTTGGTTGTACTTCCGCTAAGTAATATTATTGAACCATCTTTAAAAAAATTTAATCATGTTTATCTATTTTTGAAAGAGGCAAATAGGGTTGGTGGGCTGGCCTTGTCTTCACGAGAGGCGCCATCATGACCGGAGCGGGATTTGGGTCGTGACAATTTCACCAAAAAAAATAATTATTATTTTTATATTATGTGCATGGAATATATATTTTACAACCTTTATTTTCTTTCACACTAAATTTTATAAACAAAATTTTTGAATTTTTGTTATTAATACTAAAATTATTATTACTAACAAATTATTTTAATTAATTTTTTTTACTATGCTCATTATTTTGCTATTCCAGCATTATATATGCTTAAAACTTTTTATTTTTTTAATTTATAAATAATATTTATTTATTCTATAGGTAAGTTCATAATATAAATTAAAAAGACAAAACTCATAATATTATTATGTTTTGTAAAAAAATAAAAAGAAGATAAATTATAATTTAGAGGGTAAAATAAGAATTTGGCAATTCAAAATTTTGAAGAACCTAGTTGAGTGACATTCTGAGTGCAATAGGAATAGTTTAGTGACTTTGTTGTTACAAACGAAAGAAAAGTGAGTTTAGTAGATAATTTGAGATAGTTGAGTGATCATTTGAATAATGAACTCCCCAACACTGCCTGCCAACTAGTTCTGCCTCCCTCAGAGACATGAATTCAGAAGAGTCTGAAGCCTAAATATTATATTTTTGGACTCAAAATACATTAATAAGTGTAAAAAAAAGTTACATATATATGTATAGTGTTCAAATACAAAATGCTATACCTTAACGATAAATTTTTCCGTTAAGGTATAGCGTCTTCTATTTATACGCTATATTGACAGACGATTTGACTGCCATATATAGCGTATGAAATGAAGACGCTATACATATAGCGTCCAAAAAAAATGCTATACACTGATTATGGACCCAGCAATAAGTTAACTGACATAACAATAATTTAAATATGTATATCATCTATTTAAAGAACGCTATGCGTCAAAAAATTTCCATATCCCGGGCTAGCCATTTCCTATATAAAGTGGTTAGGATATTAAGAAAATTCGTTCAAAAAAAATTCCAACTCCCATTCAATTTTTTCTTGTTGTTAAATTCTTAAGCATTTTTTCAGTAATGTCTGAAGAGCGAAGAATAAGAGTTTCATTATATTTTGGGGGGGTGGTGAGGTAGTGATGGAGAATAACTCTATAAGGTATAGTTTATCGCCACAGGGGGTCATGTTAAATTATCACTTATAATAGAGTACGATAAATTGAAATCGTTGTTATGCAAAAAAATGGGTGTGAGGAAACGTTTAGTGATACTTAAAGTAATCGGAAGATATCCTTATTCCGTCACTTCACAATGGGCTACTTTTTACTCGGAGTTAAACATCTACGATGATGAAATATTGAGGGATTTTCTGAGAACTCCGGATGAATACCGGGAATATCTTGTAATCAAAATGTTGGATATGTACGTCAAAGACGAAAACGTTCCAAACAATGAGGTTGCCGGACAGGTTCCGGATAACCCAGTAATCGGGTGGTTATTCTTGAGGAGTTTTTGCCGCACAGGTTCCAGATGAAAGAGTTTTCCTTGATATAAAATTATCCCTGCCTGCTTTACATAATTCACAAGAGGAGTGGTAAGCTTCAATTTTCCTTTATGTTACGTTGTACATTTTGGTTGTATTGAATTTGTATTAAGCTCATATATTTAACAGGGGGTACGGGCCGGATATGAATTTTACAAATTATGAACCCAAGCATAGTTTTGGTGTGTTGGATCATGGTGGTCCATCTGGGAGTCATCACCTAAATGAAAATGTCCATCAGGGAATTTCATCACATTACGACTTGTAAGTGAAGTGATACAACTATATGGAGAGTATTTAATAAACTTAGTATCTTATTATTTTGTTGATTGTGCAGTGAAAATGAGCAAGTTGAACCAAATGTACTCACTCAATTGCCCAAAGACGATGTATTAAATCGGAATCTGGCAGATGCACAGAGTGACAAAGAGAACATTGATTACGACAATAATGCTGATGAATCTAGAGACGAGACATCCTTTCCTCGTGAGGATGGTGATGAGGAGTATGAGAAGGAAGGACCTGATTTGACGATAGAGTATGATCCACCCCCCTAGACGAAGAGTTTACGAGTACCAATTGCCGTTTCATTCATAGGAGATTCCTTACCTTAATAACTTTCCAAGCTTTCCGGATGTGGAAGCTCTCACAAGGGATTTTGATGAAATTTGGACAGAAATATGGGATGAGTCTAGACCAACGGTGCTTCCAAAGGGCATGCTTTTTCCTAATAAAGCGCGCCTAAGCAGGGCTTGTAAAATGAACAACGTAAAAAAGTGTCGTGAGATGACGGTATGAGAGTCAAGTCTAGTTGTATACAAGGTTGTTTGTAGTAGGTGGTTTTGGCCATGTCATTGGATGTTGTGTGCGAGCAAGAAGAAGACATGTATGTGGAAAGTGGGTAAATACATTCCCACCCACACATGCAAAATGGACACATTCAATAGGAATCACTTCAACTTAGATATTGACTTGATTTCTCTTGTTCTTATTCCACACATCGAAGCGTCCATAAGGTATAAAACCAAAGAGTGTATACAGCAGTCCACCAGGAACGTGGCCATACCATTAATAAAAGAAAGGCATATCTCGGGCAAACGAGCGTTTGAAATAGTCTATAGTAACTGGGATAAGTCATTTGTAGATCTGCCTAGGTACATGGTTGCACTGCAGCAGTTTAACCCTGCGGCGGTTGGTGAGTGGAAGCTTGAGCGGTGTCCAGGTAAATCAGAATATGTATTCAATTATGTGTTCTGGGCGTTTGAACCAGCAATTGATTGTTTTCCAAATTGTCGGCCCATAATATCCATAGACGGTACTCATGTCTATGGAAAGTACGATATCAAGCTGTTGATAGTTGTGGCAGTAGATGCTAATGGATAGATATTTCCTCTAGATTTTGCTATTTGTGCCAATGAAAGACAAGAGATGTGGACGTTGTTTTTAAACCACTTGAAAGAGCACGTTGTTAAACAGCGTTCCGGTATCTGTCTAATAGCTGATTGGCATGGTGGTATCTTAAGTTCGGTTTAAAACTTGCCTGTATGGCAAGAACCTTATTCTTACCATCGTTACTATGTTAGGCACCTTAAAGCCAATTTCCAGAAGGCATATCCCAAGAAGGATCTACATGATTTGATGTGGATGGCAGCAACAGACCACCAACAGCATAAACTCCAAAGGCACATGGAATATATCAGGCAAGAAGACGAGGCAGCCTATCGTTGGTTAATGCAACATGACCCTGAAAAGTGGTCTTTGCATGCGGATGGTGGCAGACGATGGGGAACTCTGACTATATATGTGTCAGAGTCTTTCAACGGGTTATTGAAGTCGGCAAGAGGATTGCTTTTACAGCTATGGTGCAGATATCGTTCAAGCAGATGGCGGAGAGGTTTGTTGAAAGGTCTGCAGCTGTAACGTCATTGATGAAAAGGGGTGTTGAATTTATGCCAGTGCCGATGAAGAGATTTGAGAAATACAGACGACGAGAACATTGGCATTCATTTTTGCAGTATGATAACGAAAGAAATATTTTTGAAGTTCGCACCGCCATCTATCAAAATCGGGGTAATAATGTACATACTGTAAATAAATCTACAAGGTTATGCTCTTGTGGGAAATGGTCCATATACCACATGCCTTGTTCATATTCCATCAAGTGCTTTCAACAAGTTGGTTTAGGTGCAACCAACTATGTTGATCAACAATATAGTATTTTGAAGTACCTAAATACATATAGTGGGCAGTTGCAGCCAGTGGGTGCTGAGCATTATTGGCCACCTGAACCATTTAAAATGGTGTGTAACAAGTCTTATTTGCGCCGAATGCAGGTAAAAAAGAGAATGTGTATAAGGAACCAAATGGATGTTAGTGATACCGTTTATACGCACAAATGTGGTATATGCTCGTAAATAGGACACGACCATTGAAAATGTCCTTTGGCTTGTTTGGTTGGCAATAGTATTCAAGCTCTTGGTGGTCATTCTTCTTTTATGCCTAACTATCAATGAGTTTATGTTGTAATAGGACGTTGTTTTGTTTATTTTGCAAGTTTTATAAAATAAAATTATGTTTGTTAATTATGAGTTGAACTTTTCACTTTCAAGTTTTTTAATGATATTTCAAAAAATTATCTATTCGGAAGAACTGGAAACAATATTGAAATATCATAAAGCTAATTAATTTAATTTTAATTATGTTTGCTATTTTATATATGAGTGTTGTCTTGTTGAACGGACATAAAGCTGTTTCGTACCCGTCAGAACCTTTAACATGCAACACATAGCGTGGTCAAATGCTACGTTATGTGTATATATAGCGCGGTTAAATAGTACGTTATATGTGTTGTCTTGTCGAACTGAAAAGGCTGCCCAACTGACATAAAGCTGTTTCGTACCACCATCATCACATTTAACACGCAACACATAACGCGGTCAAATGCTACGTTATGTTTGTATATAGCGCGGTTAAATAGTACGTTATGTGTGCCAAACACTGATCATCCCGGGCTCGCTGCAGTGTCTGGGTAGCCAGCTTTACAAATCGACGGCTGTAATCCTACAAGGCGACCGCAAGATCACCAACATAATCCTGCATCTGCAGTCCCATCTGATAGATTGTATGTAGTCCAATAGCCTGCACAACGTATAAAATATAAATTACATATATAGCACTAAAATACAGTAGTATAATGAATAATAACATAAAACATACCAGGGCCTCATGTCGCCCGGCGTATGAAATATACCGACCGCCAGCCTGATTAATAGGGTTCCCGATAAAAATTCGAGTGACGTGCCGGTACCAGGACATATACCTCTGAATATCCGACTCCTGGATCTGTGCATGTGGGGGCGGAATCATCTGATCTCGATGATCCCAAATATGAATCTGTGTTGCTAACCATGCCATAAATGCGTCGTCCGCCCTGCAACGATCATCCCTCTGATAATGTGTAGGCTCCGATATAGGCCCCCTCGGTATATACTACGAGCGACCAAACTACCTAAGTACCCGCTTAGAGGCATGATGCTCCACAATATCGATGCATATGAATGGGGCAGAAGAGCTCCAAATCAGTTGGTCGGCCGAGCAATAAGGTGGCAGGGAAGCTATCAAATCGTCGTTGTATGGCGTCTAGATGAACTATCAAATAAGAACATTGGAACATGAGTATGCACAATACTAAGTTAATTTATAACTGGTAAGTTTAGGTACATATTTACCTGTGCGCCCTCCAGCAGATCCAACACATCCCTGCAGAGGAGGAGATTATGATAAACATCATACTCTCGGGAAAGTCTACGGCAGAGAACCCACCTCCTGGATAGAGGGAGACACGAAGGTGGTATATTATGAGGTAATTGTGGTCGAGGTGGCTGAAACTGCAAGACCGCTCCCAGGACCAAACCTAACATGCAAAGTTGATGTAAGGTCTAAGATATATTCTAACTAGGTAGAGTTGGGACTGATGAACATATTATTTGAATATGTTGTTACCTGTAGAAGCGGCATAAAACCACAAATATTTCTCTGAGTGCCCATGCTCGCTCGGCACATCTACCTATACATGTAGCCGAGAACAACACCACCCCAGCTATAATAGGGTAACTCATCTAGCAACTGAAGATGATGAAGAAATCTAAGGCTGACTAGGTTCCCCGAAGTGTTCGGGAACAAGACACCTCTAAATAGAAGAAGCAGTAACAACCTCGTATATCAGATGATATGTACCTCCTCTGTATTGTTAGTGATATCGGGGTGGAGTACCTCCACGTACTGTCTAATAGGTGTCAAAGTCAACCGACTAGCTCTCGATAATGCAGTCTCGTCCTATGGCTTGAAACCCGTGAGCTGCTAAAGCATGTCCAATAAGCATCACGCGACATAGATCTCACAGCAATAGGCAGTGAAACGGCCATGCCATCAACAGGCAGGCCATATAAAACCTCTACGCCTGCAGCGTGATGGTAGCCTCGCCAATAGACAGGTGAAATGTGTGCGTCTCTGATCGTCACCGCTCAATCAACGTCGTGATCAAAGCTCAGTCAACCTGTATCCACCTGATAATCCTATAGAATCCCATATCCTGGAGGCGATGGACTACACACTCGTGGAGATCTCTGGGCCTCAGAAAATCCCACAGGTCGTCCACTCTCCTAGCGCGGAGAGTCTGGGACAGTAACTCTCCCTCCCATATATGGGCGGACCTATGATCGCCCTGAAGCACTAATAGCTCACGAGAGTAAGGGAGGGGCTGTATAGGCGCGTCCATGTCGTCAACTGTAAATTACACAGCATTAATTGTATGTTTATTATTTAATTGTACAAAGTATATATACCTATTGGGTTCCAGGCTCGATATTTGAGGCCCAGTAGCACCAAACTATTATGAATATTTATATGTGTAAAATTTAATATTTTGATTATTTTGTGTGTGTTTGTTTAATAATTTAAATTCTTAAATATATATATCTATTGGGTTCCAGACTCGATATTTGAGGCCCAGTAGCACCAAACTATCATGAATATTTATATGTGTAAAATTCAATATTTTGTGTGTATTTATTTTATAATTTAAATTCTTAAATATATATACCTATTGGGTTCCAGGCTCGATATTTGAGGCCCAGTAGCACCAAACTATCATGAATATTTATGTGTGTCAAATTAACTATTTTGATTATTTAATTGTACAAAGTATATATCTTCATCTACCAGTATAAGAAATGCTTAAGCTATAGGGATTCTACGCTAAAATACTATACGGTTTACTACGCTAAAAGTTTCTACATTTTACTACACTAATAAATAAACTAAATGTAAACAACAAATATATTTTAATCACATAACATTCACAAAAATACATATAACATACTAGTTTCGCAAATAATACATAAAACGACATGGAAACACTAATATCTAAATTCGGATATTAACATAAAAAATTAAATCTCATTTTTACATTTATTTTAAAACACATTAATCTAAGTCCGGATAAATATAACATACTAGTTTCGCAAATAAAACACAAAATGACATGGAAACACATTCAATCAACTAATATACATTATTATACAAGTTTTGACATAAAATAAATCGAAATATCTCGATGTAGTGAGTGTTTTGTGTGAAAATTTGAAGACGATGCAGTTAAATCACAATAATGCAATGCTCCAATACGATGTGGGACCTACGTTCTTCTACTGGAGGGGCCCACAATTTTTTTTTTTTAA
>MU730038.1:122365-178621 GCA_026770625.1 Nicotiana glauca
GGGGGGGGGGGGGGGGGGGGACCAAAAGCAGATGTTAACAAAAAATGGTAGAAAGGGGAATGGTCGGGGAAGAAGACGAACGGCGTTATTTAATTTAAGGTATGGCATCTTTTTTTAAACACTATGTATAGCATATGAAATAAAGACTCTATATATAGGAGTCAAATCGTCTGTCTGTATAGCGTATAAATAGAAGACGCTATACCTTAACGGAAAAAGTTACCGTTAAGGTGTGACGTCTTGTATTTGAACGCTATACATAGAAATGTAACTTTTTTTTTACACTTATTAATGTATTTCGAGTCCAAAAATACAATATTTAGGTTCCGGACTCAATTCAGAAACTTTGTGTGGGTGGGAGAGAAAGAGACTGATTTTCAATTTTCAACGATCACGGATGAGTACTGGTATAGAACAGTACTGAGACTTCTGATGACTTGCAATTGAAGAAAAAAGGTTACATCCATGCATGATATAGAAACATGTGGATGTGTAGTGTACTAAGCTTAACTTGCAGTAGACACAGCACAAGAGTATGTGAGTTTGAGTGGTTCACAGTCATTGCTGATCAGAGGGTTCTGCAGCAGAACAGCTCAGTCCCTACTTAGGCAAGTCTGCCCCTTCTCTTCTCCCTGCATGGCGTACAGCCTCTATAATAATCGTCCGCCGCTAAAGAAGTGGAGTTGGGACTTTAATTTCAATTTTAGAATGATCACTACCAATGTTAATAATAAGGTTTTAAATATAATATACATGTGTACATTTTAATAAATTCCTTAATACAGATATACTATTTGAATAAAACTACTGCTTTCGACCGGATCAATATGTAGGCTAGCTTCTACCTCGTTTGAGATAGCTAGTATTAAAGATATATAACCAACATGGAGTAATTACTACTTCATATTATCATTAATGTAGTTTTGCTTATCTTGTAACAGGTCATTTTACCGTATTTTGCAGGTTATAATCAATTCATGCTTGCGGTAATGAATTACTACTCCATCCGTTTTAATTTAGATGAAATATTTCGCTAATCGAAAGTCAAATTATGTAAAGTTTGACCAACATTTTAAAATATTTTTTTAATCATATTGGCATGAGAAAAATTACAACTTATAATAGTACTTTTTGTGTAGTTTTGAAATATGTAAGTTTTAATTTCAAAATACTAAGTTAAACTAATCCAATTTAGCTATACAGTTTAGTCAAATTGATTCTCGATAATCGAAATATGTCATCTAAATTGAAACAGATGGAGTATTTATAATTGACTTTTAAGTGATCTAATAATATGTATATTCTACTTAAACTCTTTCCAAAAAAGTTTTTTGGTTAAAGACGATTTCATAACACATTTTCACTTTCATTTTTTATTTAAGCCCCCTTTTTTATTTTCTCACCCAATCGCATGAAAAGTAAGCTCAGCAAGTCTACCTAAACATCGTATACAAGTTTCAAATTTTATAAACTATAACTATCACTAAACATTTTTTCATAAACATTTTTCCTCGAAAAAACTCTCCATTAAAACCAAATTCCACACCTAGCCGCCCAACCCTTCTCCCGTCTCACCTCACCTTTTCTCCATAGTTATGTAGTTATGAGTTGAAGCTGAAATGAAATTGAAAAGATTATAGTACAAAGTTGGTGCTACGAAAAAAACAATAAAGTTGCATAATTGAGGGCCTACTACCTGACATAGAAAGTTGATAAATGGTAAAAAGAGGTAAGACTTTTAAAAGCAGTGGGACGGGCCATATGCCAATTTTTGCATAATAGGAAAATATGGCCTACTCATGTAGCTGCCTTTCATATTTAATTCCATGGAATGATATGTGGATTTGATGGAAAAATTCAGGATTACAACTAGAAAAGTGATGACGGCATCTGATAGCACTAGATATATGGACCTAATTCTGCTATAACTTGTTACAAATCCGTATTTGCAAAGTAATTCTTGAAATAAAATAACGTAAAACAGAAATGCAGAAGAAACATAATTTAATTTGAGCTTATTGAATTCACAGTATTCCTGCTTAATTCACTCCTAGTACCCGAGATTGTGGATTAATATTTTCTCACAGGATAGAACGGATTACACACTTCTGTAGCGGGGAATGGTCTGCTATTTATCCAACAGGTTGGGTTTAAAAGAAGAGGTATAACTCTTCAGAATGACTGTTCGCGTAAAAACGATCATCACATAAATGGCTATTTACGCAAAATAAGACGGGAAAATCAAGCGCGGCGAAATATTAATTAATTTACCGTTACAAAAATATCTAATTTGAATTAAAATAATACCATGTTAATCTTAATATTAACAAATAAATTTGGTCCAAAAATGTATTAGATCATTTTAGCAAATCCAAATCTGGAGCCAAGTTGAGCGACGACGACGACGCTGCAAGGTCTGCCTTCTTCTTAACACTTTAAGAGCTAGAAGAAGAGCAATTATATATATATATATATCCATCAAAACTCTTTTCGTCCTCCAATATGGGACAATGTCCCTTTGTCGAAGAGAAAAATTCAAATATTTTATTTTTCTTTCCATTTTTCCTTCACTCTTTATTTTAAGCTTTTACCAAGCTTAAACCCAACAATCCCCCACGTGAATGGGGAATGACCATATCACGAAATATGCTTGAAAATTTGTGTGATTCGCAACAAGGATTAATCGTATTTGGATAAGTAGGTTTTCCTTTGAACTTTCCGTAGTGAACTTATGTCGGATATACTCGGTCAATCGGTAGATTTGATATCTTTAAACCGTCGAACTTTGGTGTATACCTAGACAACCATAAGTCACACAATCAACCCTTAGCCGTCTTTGTTTCTCATTGTTGTGTTCATTTCACCCATGAACACCTCCTGGTTTCATAAGTGCATAGAGAACTCGCCTTGCAAAATTCTCGTTGAAGCGGCTAATACTTCACACTTATACGGGTGATTCCTAAATGTGACATCCCATAGATACGTTATTTGATATACCCCATATCAAATTTAGAAACAATTAAAAAGCCTTAATGATTTATCCTTGGTGCTGAACATTGTCTCATCACGACCAAAATTTTAGTTGACGTTATTAAACTGTCATTAGTGACTTTGATTGATCTCATTCAACCTAGATCTTGGGATATCCAGTCTTATAGGTATAGTTACCGCCACAATAACTTGTCCTCAGCAATAGTCTTATTTCCCTCGATGATTTCTCAACTACCTCTCTAACTAGGCCTTTCGTAAGTGGATCCGACACATTATCGCTTAACATTACGTAGTCAATCGTGATAATTCCTCTAGAGAGCAATTGTCTAACGGTTTTATGTCTTCGTCGTATATGACGAGATTTTCCATTATACATAACATTACCATCCCTTCCAATTGCTTCTTGACTATTGCAATGTATACATATTAGAGCTAACGGTTTGGGCCAAAATGGAATATCTTCTAAGAAATTTCGGAGCCATTCAGCTTCTTCAACAATTTTATCTAAGGCTATGCACCCAACCTCCATTATAGAGTGGGCAATACAAGTTTATTTGAACGATTTCTAAGATATCTCTCCTTCACCTATAGTGAATACATATCCACTTTTGGACTTATAACCAGTTGAATCGGTGATCCGATTTGCGTCATAGTAACCCTCAATCACAGCTGGATATTTACTGTAGTGCAAAGCAAAGTCCTGGGTATGTTTTAAATATACCAAAACTCGTTTTATTGCTATCCAATGAGATTGACCTGGATTACTCGTGTATCGACTCAATTTACTTATAGCACAAGCTATATCTGGTCGTGTACAATTTATGATATACATTAAACATCACAACATACGAGCATAATCCAATTGTGATATGCTTTGGCTTTGTTCTTTGCTAGTGCAAGATTCACGTCAATTGGAGTCTTTGCAAATGTAAAATCTATGTGCTAGAATTTTTCAAATACTATTTTAATGTAATGATATTGCAATAATGCCAGGTCTTGAGGAGTCTTATGGATCTTAATACCCAGAATTAGATCGGCAAATCTAAAATCATTCATATTAAACTTGCTAGTAAGAATATGCTTAGTCGCATTTATATTGGAAGTGTGATTACTCATTATTAGCATATCATCCATATATAAGCAAACAACGACTATATGATTTGAAGTATTTTTAATGTACACACATTTATCACATTCATTTATCTTAAAACTATTTGATAACATTGTTTGGTCAAATTTAGCATGTCAACGTGCTTGTTTTAGTCCATAAAAGGACTTAACAAGTTTACATACCTTGTTTTCTTTACTTGGAACCGCAAACCCTTCAGGTTGTTTCATGTATATTTCTTCCTCTAAATCTCTATTTAAGAAAGTCATCTTGACATCCATTTGATGAATTTCAAGACCATATACAGCAACTAATGCTAATACCGTTCGTATGGACATAATTCTTGTAATTATAGAGTATACATCAAAATAGTCAAGACATTCTCGTTGTTTATACCCTTTGACCACAAGTCTTGCATTATATTTATCAATAATACCACCATCTTTCATTTTCTTCTTAAAAATCCATTTAGAACCCCAACGGTTTATTTCCTGAAGGAAAATCTATCAATTTCCATATATATTTGTTCAATATGGATTCTATTTCACTATTGAATGCCTTTTTTCAAAATAATTATTCCGAAAAAGACATAGCTTCTTTAAATATTTGAGGCTCATTTTCCAATAAGAAAGTCACAAAATATGGTCCAAATAAAGTAGATGTTCTTTGACATTTACTACGTCTTGGATCATCCTGATTAGACATACTTTATTTTGGTTCTTCCGGAGGTCGTTTAGATCCTTCACCAATCGACTTGCATTCTTTTTTATACGGATTTATATTTTTGAAGAATTCCGAATTATCTAGTTTTATAACCGTATAATTATGAATGCTGCAATTTTATGATTTATAAACCATAAATTGATATGTTTTACTATTGGTGGCATATCTTATGAAAACAAAATCAATAGTTTTCGGTCTTATCTTTACCCTTTAGGGTTTAGGAACTTGCACTTTTACCGAACACCCCCATGCTTTAAAATAATTCAAGTTGGGCTTCCTTTATTTCCATTTTTCATATTGAATGGATTGAGTTTTGCTATGGGAGTACTCGGATTAGTATCCGGTTAGCCGTAAGAATGGATTCCCCCCGCCCCCACAAGTTCGGTGGCAAACCAGAACTTATCAACAAAGCATTCATTATATCCTTTAATGATCGATTCATTCTTTACGCAATCCCATTGGATTGACAAGTGTAAGGGGTTGTTGGTTGATGAAAAAATCCATGTTTAAACATATTTCTTCAAAAGGATATTCGTATTCACCACACCTATCACTTCTTGTCATTTTGATTTTCTTGTTAAGTTGCTTCTCAACTCCATTTTTGTATTGCTTGAATGTATCTATTTCTTCATCTTTACTACTAAGTAAGTAAACATAGCAATATCGAGATTATCATCAATAAAAGTTATGAAATACTTCTTTCCACTGCGAGATGGTATGGACTTCATGTTGCAAATATCTGTATGAATTAAGTCTAAAGGATTCAAATTCCTTTCAACTGACTTATAAGGATGTTTACCATACTTAGATTTCACACATATTTGACACTTTGATTGGCCGCATTCAAACATAGGCAATACTTCAAAAATTAATCATCTTTCGTAAGGTTTTATAATTGACATGTCCAAACATATATGCCATAATTCATTTGACTAAAGTAAGTAAGAAGAAACTGAAATTTTATTATTCTCAATGACCATCATATTCAGTTTGAAAATGCCCTCGGTGAGATAATCTTTTCCTACAAACATTTCATTCTTACTTATTACAACTTTATCAGATACAAAAACGTACTTAAACCTTTTCTTGACGAGAAGTGTAGTAGAGTCACTACCTTGCCAGAAGTCATTTTCAGAAACATCTTGCCACATCCTTCAATACCGTTGCAGAATTTCCCATAAAAAGCGTCTCTTCGAGTCCAATGGGATCATATGTAACAAACTCTTCTCTAACAGCACCAATATGTTGAGTGGATCCATAATCAATCCACTGTTTCTTAGAATTTCCCACCAAGTTGCATTCAGAAAGTATAGCACACAAGTCATCAATATCCTCGTGCTTTTCAACCATATTTTCTTGACCCTTCTTCTTGTCTTTCTTTGGAGCACGACAATCTACGGATTTGCGTCCAGCTTTCCTGCAATTGTAGCAATTTCCTTGAACCGCTTCTTACTTGGGTTGCTTTTTGGTCCAGAAGTCTTTTTCCTCTTTTTATTATTTTGTGGATCATCCTAACAATGTTTGCTCCCATTATTGTTGAGTTTCCACGATCCTTCTGTTCAGCAGCTTTGTTGTCCTCTTCGATCCTCAATCAAGGAATGAGATCTTCGAGCGACATCTCCTTGTGTTTGTTTTTCAAGTAATTTTTGAAGTCCTTCATCAAAGGAGGCAACTTCTCAATCATTGGTGGAATTTGGAATGCTTCATTGATGACAAAACCTTCAATAAAAATTATATTAGTAATAATAATATAATTAATACTTTTAACAAAAATATTAATTCGACTTATACCTTTAGCAAGGAGATCGTGAGTAATCACTTTCAATTCCCGGACTTGGATAATAACACACCTGTTATCTTCCATTTTGTAGTCCAAACATTTTGCGGCAATAAATTTCTTTAACCCGACATCCTCATTTATCTATTTCTTTTCAATCACAATCAACAACTCTTTTCACATCTTCACATTACTATAGAAGTTATACCGATCGTTCTCTGGTCCGCTAAGAATATAATTCTTGCACAAAAAATCAGAATACTTCCACGCCTTAGTTACGAGTAAGCGTTCATTTTCTGGAGTTTCGTCAAGTAGAACATGAATATCTTCCTTAATGAACTTCTGTATACTTAAACTCGTCAAGTAGAAGAACATCTTCTACTGCCACAGCTTGAAATCAATTTTAAAAAATTTTCCGGTCTTTTCTGCTAGTGTCGGTACCAATGCCAATGTCGATATTTTTCAGCTTGTCGATGCATTGGCATTCACCATAAGAACATGCTGGTTTCTGTTCTCAGTCATCATTTCTATAAAAGAATGACACAAATAAATATTTAATATACGGTGAAGTTTTTATATCTTCAAACTAAACAAACCGTAGTAGAAAATCACATATATTTTAATCTCCAACAGAGTAGAAAATTGCAAGGATATTAATCTCCAAAACAGAATATACGTTAAGATAAGAAATGGAGTAGAAAACTACGAAGGCTTTAATCGCAAAACTGGGAGTAAAAAAACACACAGGTTTTAGTCTCCAGAAAAATATGTACAGTAGAAATACATAATATAATTAAGTTCCTTAAGCTTGTTACAAATATGTATTTGCAAAGTAATTTTGAAAATAAAATAATGTAAAAATAGATATGTAGAAGAAATAGAATTTAATCCGAGCCCACAAAATTCATAGTATTTCCTTAACCTAGTACCCGAGGTTGTTGATTATTTCCTCCCAGAATAGAACAACTTACACACTGGTGTAGTGGTACTTTAAACTCCAGTGTTTTAGCGAACACAATGACCGGTAGTAAATCACACTTTCTGTTGCTTTCTTCGCAGTTAAAAAAATGTAGAAACTCGGAGGAAAATTAAGTTACCGTTACAAAAATGACTAATTTGGATTAAAATAATATTACGTTAATTATCCAAAATCTAAGCCGAGTGAGCAATGACAACATCGCGAGGCTTGCCTTCTTCTTAACTCTTTAAGAGCTATGTGACGACCCGGCCCGTCGTCACGTGAGTTATCGCCCCATTTCCCCCATATTATGTTGCTTTATGTTTCAATATCAGTATTTGAGTTGATCGGGTAAAATTGGATTGGTTTTAGTTGGAAATGAGGCACTTAGCCTCTTAGAAGGAAGCTTGCCTTGGAGAAGTCAACCGGAAAATGACTAGGTAGTTAGAGGGATCAGATGTGAATTCCGGGGGTTTGTTCAGCTTCGGGGGTGGATTTGTGACTTAGGAGTGCGATCGGAAGTGAATTTGGAGGCACGGTGTAGAAATAGGCTTGAATTGGTGAAGTTGAAATTTTGGCGAATTTCGGTTGATAGGTGGGATTTTGATCCGAGGGTCGGAATGTAATTTCGAGAGTTGCAGAAGCTTCGTTAGGTGATTTTGGATATAGGTCCTTCGGACGTCGTTTGGTCGGGTTTTTGATTGAATGCGTATTGCGGAAGTTTTGAAGAAAACTAGACTTGAATTCGATGTGATTTAATGGTTTTAGCGTTGCTTGATGTGTTTTGAGGATTGGAACAAGTTTGAATAAGGTTTTAGGATGTATTGGTGCTTTTGCTTGAGGTCCCGGGGGCCTCGGGGTGATTTTGGATGGTTAAACGGGAATTTTGGAAGCATGCAACAGATCTGATCTTCTGGCTTCTGGTATTTTCGCATCTGCGGAAAAGGAGCCGCAGGAGCGGTTCCGCAGATGCGGCTATGGGGTTGCAAAAGCGGACTTTGAGGGGCCTGGTATATTCCGTAGAAGCGGAAATCTGTCCGCAAAAGCGGATTTTGATCGCAGAGGCGGTCCTGGGGAAATAGTGGAGACCGCATAAGCGGTCATGGAGATCGCAGAAGCGGCAATCGCAGGTGCGGTTTAAGACCACAAAAGCGGTCCCAGGGATTTTAAGTGAAATCGCATAAGCGGTCATTTGGTCGCGTGTGCGGGACCGCAGATGCGGTTAGTTGACTGCATAAGCGGAAAGCGACCTGGAATTAAAGTGAACGGTGTTCACGAATTGGAAAAGAGAAGGAAAATATTTTGGACTTCGGCTTAGGCGATTCTTGGGCAATTTTGGAGAGAATTCAGAGTTTCATCAGGTAAGAATTATTGGACTCGGATTATGTTATTATGGTGTAAAAATATGGATTAATCACTGAATTTCAAGGAAATAAGGGTTAAAAATTGAGGTTAGGGCTTGAAACTTAAAAGGGTTTGAATTGATTATTTGAGGGGTCAATTGGACTTCGATTCTTGTGTATTTTATATGTACGGACTCGTGGCGAGACGAGGATTCCGGTGATGTGAATTTTGTAATTTTTCGAGAAGTGGACCTCGAGGCTCGGGTTTTGCCAACTTCGTGTTTTTGGGTGTTTTTCGAGTTCTTTCAATTGGGTTATGTTCCATTAGCTTATTATAACGTATTCCTTGTGGTTTTGATCAGATTCGGCACGTGAGGTTGATTCAAGAGTGAATGGCTTAGCAGACTAGTCTCGTGGCCGGTCTGAGGTGAGTAATAGATGTAGATGATGACCTGAGGGTTTGAAACCCCGGTATATCACATTGTGACACGATATTGAGGCTAGACACGTACTCTACGGTGAGTGCGGGGTTGTTTGTGCTGGAGGACTATGGCTTAGCCTGTCCGAGTGATGCTCGTACTGTGTTGTTGGCTAGAAATTGGTTGGTAAACATCCTGCTTGGGTTGTTATGAGTAATAGACGTAGATGATGACCTGAGGGTTTGAAACCCCAGTATATCCCACTGTGACGCTATATTGTGGCTAGACACGTACTCTACGGTGAGTTCGGGGTCGTTTGTGCTGGAGGACTATGTCTTAGTCCGTCCGAGTGATGCTCGTACTGTGTTGTTGGTTAGAAATTGGTTGGTAAACATCCTACTTGGGTTGTTATGAGTATATTTGGGCTGTAAGCCGATTATCTAGATCCCTTAGGGATTATTATCACTGTTTCCATGATGTTTTGCATGTTTTCATGATATCAGTCCTGAGTTAAACACTGTCTCAAAATGACTAGTAAATTTCTAAGGTTTTAAACACTAAATCTATAATTTCTGATAGCTGGAACCGAAAATGGTAAGTTTGACTGTGCCCGTGTGGCTTGCATGCATATAACTGGACTGATTGTGGATCGGGCTGCACGTCACAGCAGATGTTACGATGATATTGCACTTGGGCTGTAGGAGCCCCTCCGGAGTCTGAATCCCCATAGTGAGCGGGGGTACCCAAATGGATCGGGTTGCACACCGCAGCGGTCATGTGCATTGTATTGCATTCATGCATCGATATCTGCCTGCTTTATCTGTCTTTATTTGTTGTTGTTCCACCGTTAAATGTGTATAAGTATTGGTTATAGCTTTGCATTGTTATATTTCGGGATTTCTTACTATCAGTCATCATACATGTCTATTACCACTGAGTTGGAAGTACTCACTTTACTCCCTGCACCATGTGTGCAGATTCAGGTGTCCCCGGAGCTTAGCTGAGCTATTTGCTGCTTTCAGAGCTCTACAAGAGTTGTCGAGGTAGCTGCCTGACGTCCGCAGGACCCGACTCCTCCCCTATCCCTTTATCATTTTTTCGCAGTTTTGAACATCTGTATTACTGAAGTTTTATTACTCTGGATTGTTAGAGGCTCTAGACTCATGACCCCAGGTCTTTGTGAGTTTTATCGGTGTTATCTTGATATTCAGTTTTGTTTCTACCTATCAGTTAAATTCTTTAGTCTTATTATTTGTTATTTATATTCAAATAACGATTTTGAGCTTCATGCTCGGGTTGAGGGTGTTAATGGTCAGGCTTGCCTAGCAATTGTTCTTGGGCGCCATCATGACCGGGATTGGGGTCGTGACAAGTTGGTATCAGAGCCTGGGTTACTAGGCCTCGTGAGTCATGAGCCGGTTAGTAGAGTCTCGTGGATCAGTACGGAGACGTCTGTATTTATCCTCGAGAGGCTGCAGAACCTTTAGGAAACACTTCGTATTCTTAAACTCTTGCCGTGCGGCTTTGTTGTTCTGAGAACGAAACTTTTGTATTCTATTCTCTCGCAGATGGCGAGAACTCGTGCTACCGGACATGGCGGACGACCACCATTGCCACCCGCTAGAGGCCGTGGACACGGCCGTGGTCGTGGTCAAGGCAGAGCAGCAGGGGCAGCACCAGTTGACCCACTAGTTGCCCCCATTCAGGACCTGTCTCCAGCTGTAGATGCTCCAGCAGCACCCGTTCAGGCACCGGCAGTGCCCATCGTGATTCTTGGTCTTCAGGAGGCTTTAACTCAGATCTTATCTGTCTGTACTGGTCTGGCTCAGGTAGTTTCAGCCACTACTGTCGCAGCTACTTCTCAGACCGGGGGTGGCCATCAGACCCCTGCAGCTCGCACACCCGAGCAGGTTGTGCAGGGATTACAGACACCAGGAGCAGCCCCAGCTCAGCTAGTTGCACCGGTTGCTCCAGCTACGCCAGTCGCACCAGCTCCAGCGTATGTGGTCCCAGTAATGCCAGACGACGAGCACCGTCGACTAGAGAGGTTTGGTAGACTTCAGTCTCCGACGTTCAGCGGTACTGAGGGCGAGGATGCCCAGGGATTTTTAGACAAGTGTCAGCGGATGCTTCGCACGGCAGGGATCTTAGAGTCGAGTGGAGTGGCTTTTACTACCTTCCAGTTCTCGGGGACTGCATTTACGTGGTGGGAGGAGTTTGAGAGGCGTAGACCTGCGGGAGCAGCACCCCTTACTTGGAAGCAGTTCTCCACTCTCTTTCTGGAGAAGTATGTGCCGCAGTCTCACAGGAAGGAGCTGTGTCGACAGTTTGAGTGGTTGATCCAGGGTGACATGACTGTGACCCAATATGAGTTGAGGTTCACGCAGTTGGCTAGACATGCTACTTGGATGATCCCGACAGATCGGGAGAGGATTAGGAGGTTCGTGGATGGCCTCAACTATCCGATTCGCATTTTGATGACTAGAGAGAGGGTTGTAGCCGCTTCGTTTGAGGAGGTAGTTGACATGGCTCGACAGATTGAGACAGATCGTCATCAGGAGCGTGAGGAGAGGGAGGCCAAGAGGCCTCGAGGTTCAGGTAGCTTCAGTGGTGCTCTGTCTAGGGGCCAGTTCCAGCGTGGCAGAGGTCGTTCCTTCAGACCTCCTCAGTCAGGTCGCTCAAAGTACAGTGGGGCTTCTTCAGGCTGTGGTCATCAGGTAGTTAAGCAGGGCCAGTCTTCACTTAGTGCCCTCCCAACCCAGAGTTCTACTCCTGCCTCTTCAGCCCAGGGTTCATCTGCAGTGAGGGGTTCCCTTCAGTCCCCTTCTCCAGCACCGGGTAGTTACTATGAGTGTGGTGAGTTTGGCCACATGAAGAGACAGTGTCCTCGGCTTCGTGGTGGTCGGCCTCAGCAGAGGGATCGACCCTCCTCTTCTTCTCCATCTACTTCAGCACCATCCCGGTCAGATAGGGGTGGGGGTCAGACAGCTAGGGGTCGCTCTAAGGGTGGAGAGTGATCTAGTGAGGCTCGGTTCTATGCTATCCCAGACAGGAGGGACGCTGTTGCATCAGACACTGTTATCATAGGTATTATCTCAGTCTGCCACAGGGATGCTTCTGTTTTATTTGATCCCCCATCTACATACTCCTATGTGTCTTCATATTTTGCCCATCATCTGGGTACGACCCGTGGTTGTCTTGCCTTGCCTGTGCATGTATCTACCCCGGTGGGTGATACTATTATGGTGGATCACATATATCAATCTTGTCTTGTTACTGTTAGGGGTCTGGAGACCCGAGTTGATTTGTTGTTGTTGGGTATGGTAGGCTTTGACGTGATTCTGGGTATGGATTGGCTATCCCCGTACCATGCTATTCTGGATTGTCATGCCAAGACAGTTATGTTGGCCATTCTGGGTGTTCCGAGGATTGAGTGGTGAGGTTCGACCGATTATGTTCCCAGCATGGTGATCTCTTTCTTAAAGGCCCAGCGGATGGTTGGGAAAGGTTGTTTATCGTACTTGGCTTTTGTGAGAGATGTTGGAGCTGAGACTCCTAGTCTTGATTCTATGCCCGTTGTAAGAGATTTCCCAGATATGTTTCCAGCAGACCTGCCGGGCATGCCGACGGACAGGGACATTGACTTTGGTACTGATCTGGTGCCGGGCAATCAGCCCATCTCTATTCCTCCCTATCGTATGGCACCAGCTGAGTTAAAAGAATTGAATGAGCAGCTTCAGGAACTCCTAGATAAAGGGTTCATTCGCCCGAGTGTGTCACCGTGGGGTGCACCGGTCTTGTTTGTCAAGAAGAAAGATGGCACAATGAGGATGTTTATTGATTACAGGCAGTTGAACAAGGTAACAGTGAAGAACAAGTATCCTCTACCGCGCATTGATGATTTGTTTGATCAGCTCCAAGGAGCGAGGGTATTCTCGAATATTGATCTTCGTTCAGGCTATCACCAGCTGAAGATTAGGGATTCTGATATTATGAAGATAGCTTTCAGGATGAGATATGGATATTATGAGTTTCTAGTTATGTCTTTTGGGCTGACTAATGCCCCAACCGTATTCATGCATTTGATGAACAGCGTGTTCCGGCCGTATCTGGATTCATTTGTGATTGTGTTTATTGATGACATCCTGGTGTACTCGCGTAGCCAGGAGAAGCATGCTCAGCATTTGAGAGTGGTATTGCAGAGATTGAGGGAGGAGAAGCTTTATGCAAAGTTCTCCAATTGTGAGTTCTGGCTTGGGTCTGTGGCTTTTCTGAGACACGTGGTGTCTAGCGATGGTATTCATGTTAACCCAAAGAAGATAGAGGCAGTGCAGAGTTGGCCTAGACCATCCTCAGCTACGGAGATTCAGAGTTTCCTCGGTTTGGCAGGGTATTATCACCGGTTTGTCCAGGGTTTTTCATTTATTACTTCGTCCTTGACCAAGTTGACGCAGAAGGGTGCACCATTTGTATGGTCGGATGAGTGCGAGGAGAGCTTTCAGAAGCTCAAGACAGCTTTGACCACAGCTCCAGTGTTAGTCTTGCCATCAGCTTAGGTTCTTACACAGTGTATTGTGATGCTTCGAGAGTTGGGATTGGATGTGTGTTGATGCAGGAGGGTAGGGTTATTGCTTATGCTTCTCGTCAGTTGAAGCCTCATGAGAAGAACTACCCCATTCATGATTTGGAGTTGGCTGTCATAGTTCATGCTTTGAAGATTTGGAGGCACTACTTATATGGCGTATCCTGTGAGGTATATACTGATCATCGCAGTCTTCAGCACTTGTTCAAACAAAAGGATCTAAATTTGAGGAAGCGGAGGTGGATTGAGTTGCTCAAGGATTATGACATTACCATTCTGTATCATCCGGGGAAGGCTAATGTAGTGGCCGATGCTTTGAGCCGAAAGATGGTGAGTATGGGTAGTTTGGCGTACATTCCAGTTGGGGAGAGGCCCTTTGCAGTTGATGTCCATGCTTTGTCCAATCGGATGGTGAGGTTAGATATTTCGGAGCCTAGCCGGGTGTTGGCTTGTGTGGTATCTCGGTCTTCCTTGTATGACCGCATTAGAGAGCGCCAGTATGATGATCCACATTTGCTTGTCCTTAAGGACAGGGTTCAGCATGATGATGCCAGGGATTTGACTATTGATAGTGACGGTGTGTTGAGGATGCAGGGCCGGATTTGCGTTCCCAATGTGGATGGGCTTCGGGAGTTGATATTGGAGGAGGCCTACAGCTCGCGGTATTCTATTCATCCAGGTGCCGCGAAGATGTATCAGGATTTAAGACAGCATTACTGGTGGAGGAGACTGAAGAAATATATTGTGAGTTATGTAGGTCGGTGTCTCAACTATCAACAGGTCAAGTATGAGCATCAGAGGCCCGGTGGTGTGCTTCGGCGTATGGATATTCCCGAGTGGAAGTGGGAGAGGATTACTATAGATTTTGTGAGTGGTTTCCCTCGGACAGCGAGGAAGTTTGATTCGATTTGGGTGATTGTGGATCGGCTGAACAAGTCCGCGCACTTCATTCCGGTGTGTACCACCTATTCTTCGGAGCGGGTAGCAGAGATTTTCATTCGGGAGATTGTACGGTTGCATGGGGTCCCAATTTCTATTATCTCAGATAGGGGTACTCAGTTTACTTCTCAGTTCTGGAGGACTTTTCAGCAAGAGTTGGGTACACAGGTAGAGTTGAGCACAGCGTTTCATCCTCAGACGGACGGGCAGTCCGAGCGTACCATTCAGATATTGGAGGACATGTTGCGTGCCTGTGTTATTGACTTTGGAGATTCTTGGGATGATTTCTTGCCACTTGCAGAGTTTGCTTACAACAACAGCTAGTCCAGCATTCAGATGGCACCGTATGAGGCCTTATATGGGAGACGGTGTAGATCTCCGGTTGGTTGGTTTGAGCCCGGCGAGGCTAGGTTGTTAGGGACAGAGTTGGTCCACGATGCCTTAGATAAGGTGAAAGTGATCCAGGAAATACTTCGTACAGCTCAGTCGCGTCAGAAGAGTTATGCGGACCGGAAGATTCGGGATGTATCTTATATGGTGGGCGAGAAGGTCTTGCTGAAGGTTTCGCCTATGAAGGGCTTCATGAGATTTGGAAAGAAAGGGAAGCTGAGTCCGAGGTCCATTGGCCCTTAGGAGGATTGGGGAGGTGGCCTATATGCTAGCTTTGCCATCCAGCCTGTCGGGAGTTCATCCGGTATTTCATGTGTCTATGCTCCGGAAGTATGTTAGGGACCCGTCTCATGTGTTGGACTTCAATACAATACAATTGGATGATGACTTGACCTATGATGTGGAGCCTATAGCTATTTTGGGTCGTCAGGTTCGGAGATTGAGGTCGAAGGATATAGCTTCGGTGAAGGTGCAGTGGAGAGGTCGGCCCGTGGAGGAAGCTACTTGGGAGACTGAGCGGGAGATGCGGAGCAGATATTGTCACTTGTTTGAGGCTCCAGGTATGTTTCTTGACCTCCTCGAGGACGAGCGTTTGTTTTAGTTGGGAAGGATGTGACGACCCGGCCCGTTGTAACATGAGTTACCGCCCCGTTTCCCCCATATTATGTTGCTTTATGTTTCAATATCAGTATTTGAGTTGATCGGGTAGAATTGGATTGGTTTTAGTTGGAAATGAGGCACTTAGCCTCTTAGAAGGAAGCTCGCCTTGGAGAAGTCAACCGGAAATTGACAAGGTAGTTAGAGGGATCGGATGTGAATTCCGGGGGTTCGGTTAGCTTCGGGTTGGATTTGTGACTTAGGAGTGCGATCGGAAGTGAATTTGGAGACCCGGTGTAGAAATAGGATTGAATTGGTGAAGTTGAAATTTTGGCGAATTCCGATTGATAGGTGGGATTTTGATCCGAGGGTCGGAATGGAATTCCGAGAGTTGCAGTAGCTTCATTAGGTGATTTTGGACATGTTTGCAAATTTTCAGGTCATTCGGACGTTATTTGGTCGGATTTTTGATTGAATGCGTATTGCGGAAGTTTTGAAGAAAACTAGGCTTGAATTCGATGTGATTTAATGGTTTTAGCGTTGCTTGACGTGTTTTGAGGATTGGAACAAGTTTGAATAAGGTTTTAGGATGTGTTGGTGCTTTTGGTTGAGGTCCCAGGGCCTCGGGGTGATTTCGGATGGTTAAACGGGAATTTTGGAAGCATGCAACAGGTCTGATCTTCTGGCTTCTGGTATTTTCGCATCTGCGGAAAAGGAGCCGTAGGAGCGGTTCCGCAGATGCAGCTATGGGGTTGCAAAAGCGGTCCTTGAGGGTCCTGGTATATTCCGCAGAAGCGGAAATCTGTCCGCAAAAGCGGATTTTGATCACAGAGGCGGTCCTAGGGAAATAGTGGAGACCGCATAAGCGGTCATGGAGATCGCAGAAGCGGCAATCGCAGGTGCGGTTTAAGACCACAGAAGCGGTCCCAGGTATTTTAAGTGAAACCGCATAAGCGATCATTTAGTCGTGTGTGCGGGACCGCAGGTGCGGTTAGTTGACAGCAAAAGCGAAAAGCGACCTAGAATTAAATTGAACAGTGTTCACGAATTGGAAAAGAGAAGGAAAATATTTTGGACTTCGGCTTAGGCAATTCGTGGAAGATTTTGGAGAGAATTCAAAGGGGTTTCATCAGGTAAGAATTATTGGACTCGGATTATGTTATTATGGTGTAAAAACATGGATTAATCACTGAATTTCAAGGAAATAAGGGTTAAAAATGGAGGTTAGGGCTTGAAACTTAAGAGGGCTTGAATTGATGTTTTGAGGGGCCAAATGGACTCTGATTCTTGTGTATTTTGTTTGTACGGACTCGTGGCGAGACGAGGATTCCGGTGATGTAAATTTCGTAATTTTTTGAGAAGTGGGCCCTGGGCTCGGGTTTTGCCAACTTCGTGTTGTTGGGTGTTTTTCGAGATCTTTCTATTGGGTTATGTTCCATTAGCTTATCATAACGTATTCCTTGTGGTTTTGATCATATTCGGCGCGCGAGGAGGTTGATTCAAGAGGGAAAGGCTTAGCGGACTAGTCTTATGGCCGGTCTGAGGTGAGTAATAGATGTAGATGATGACCTGAGGGTTTGAAACCCCAGTATATCACACTGTGACGCTATATTAAGGCGAGACACATACTCTACGGTGAGTGCGGGGTCGTTTGTGCTGGAGGACTATGGCTTAGTCCGTCCGAGTGATGCTAGTACTGTGTTGTTGGTTAGAAATTGTTTGGTAAACATCCTACTTGGGTTGCTATGAGTATATTTGGGCTGTAAGCCGGTTATCTGGATCCCTTAGGGATTATTATCACTCTTTCCATGTTGTTTAGCATGTTTTCATGATATCAGTCCTGAGTTAAACACTGTCTCAAAATGACTAGTAAATTTCTAAGGCTTTAAACACTAAATCTATAATTTCTGATAGTTGGAACCGAAAATGGTAAGTTTGACTGTGCCCGTGTGGCTTGCATGCATATAACTGGACTGATTGTGGATCGGGCTGCACGCCGCAGCGGATGTTACGATGATATAGCGCTTGGGCTGTAGGAGCCCCTCCGGAGTCTGAACCCCCACAGTGAGCGGGGGTACCCAAATGGATCGGGCTGCGCGCCGCAGCGGTCATGTGCATTGCATTGCATTCATGCATCGATATCTGCCTGCTTTATCTGTCATTATTTGTTGCTGTTCCACCGTTAAATGTGTAGAAGTATTGGTTATAGCTTTGCATTGTTATATTTCGGGATTTCTTACTATCAGTCATCATACATGTCTATTACCACTGAGTTGGAAGTACTCACTTTACTCCCTTCACCATGTGTGCAGATTCAAGTGTCTCGGGAGCTTAGCTGAGCTATTTGCTGCTTTTAGTGCTCTACAAGAGTTGTCGAGGTAGCTTCCCGACGTCCGCAGGACCCGACTCCTCCCCTATCCCTTTATCACTTTTCCGCAGTTTTGAACATCTGTATTACTGAAGTTTTATTACTCTGGATTGTTAGAGGCTCTAGACTCATGACCCCCATGTCTTTGGGAGTGTTATCGGTGTTATCCTGATATTTAGTTTTGTTTCTACCTATCAGTTAAATCTTTTAGTCTTATTATTTGTTATTTATATTCAAATAATTGTTTTGAGCTTCATGCTCGGGTTGGGGGTGTTAATGGTTAGGCTTGCCTAGCAATTGTTGTTGGGCGCCATCACGACCGGAATTGGGATTGTGACAAGCTAGAAGAAGAGCAATGGTATATATACCCATCAAAAATCTTTTCCTTCTCCAATATGGGACAATGTCCCTTTGTCTGAAAAATGTAAAACAGATTTGTGGAAATTTTCTCTATATTATTTCAGCATTGTGTATCAATATTTATGCAAATAGCTATTCTACCAAGAAAGAGAAAGAATCTAATTATTTGTATGCTTATAGAAATTCTATTACTAGTCCTATAACAGAAAAAATTCTTTTACAATGTATTTAAATGTTCTTCTCACGTGAGAAAAGCTTCCTTTATATTCTCTTGTTCCAACCATCTAAAATTGTTAATCAAACTGCTGAGATTTAGGTTCACTTAATTGTCAGGCTATCCACGTGTAGAATCTAAAGGGCCCAAATAAGAGAGAAAACAAAGAGATGTCCGAACCCTATATGTTGTGTCTCAAGCCCATCTGCTTCCCCTTGTCATCTGTAACCACAAATGTGTTCTTTGATTTTGAAGGTTCTGCAGAGAAATTATCATAGGACTTCTCTTCTTCAACATCCCCCCTCAAGTTCGAGGGAAGAGATAAAACCCCCAACTTTCTCAAAATAGATATATGAGAAGCCCTAGATAAAGGCTTTTTAATAAATCGGCTAGATGATGCTGCGATGGTACAAATGAGTGACTAATCAAGCCGAAAAGGAATTATTATCGCACAAAATGATGATCTAACTCAACATTTTTGGTTCTTTGGTGGAAGACGGGATTGTGAGCAATATGAATGGCAGCTTGATTGTCGGAGTGAATCGAAATATGGAGATGTGGTGAAGATGACAGATAGTTAAACAGATGAACCAACCATGTGATTTCAACTGTAACTCCGCGCATAGATTGGTACTCTGCCTCGGCAAAGGATAGGAAAACAGATACCTTCTTTTAGACTTCCAAGAAATTAATGCTCCCCCAAGTGTGACGAAGAAGCCACTGTTGTCACGACCCTAAAACTGACCTGGTCGCACCTATCGTGAAACTAGGCCAACCGACACAAACCCAATACCAACCAGAAAATCATAAGAAACCATTTTTAAGTCATTAATTAACTGAAATCCCATAATAAGTTCAAACAAACATTGAAGAAATATAACACAAGCATGACATCGGGGTGTCACCAGTCATGAGCAACTACAAACTCATCTAGGAACAAGAAAAAGACAACACGGTTCAGAAATAAAATACTAAGAAAATATGAGTAAGACAAGAAGGAGAAGCATAGGGCTGCAAATGCCAAGCAGCTCTCTAGTAAATTCCGGAAACTTGCTGGAAGATTGATCAGCACTCACATTGATCTGCACACAAGGTGCAGGGAGTAATATGAATACGCCAACTCAGTAAGTAATAAAAGTAAAAGTAGCTGAGCAGTAAGAAAATGGATAATTCCATGTCATAGCACTACATCAAAATAGTATATGTCCCAAAATAATACAGTAAAACAATTAACTTGTAAAAAACAACTCAGTTCAGAAAAACCTTTTTAAAACATCTTTCAATAGTTCAAACGAGTGATAAAAACAATGAGTAAAAGGATAGAAATGTAAACAGCACCTCGGGCGAAACATGTACCATAAACCGCCCCTCGGGCAAAATATTAATAGATCCAGCCTATCGGGCTACCTTACAATCACTCGTAATCAACCCCTCAGGCAACAACATGAAGCAATAACAACCCCTCAGGCAATATCACATCACTCACACTGGGTCGCGCTCATTGTGGGTGTTCATACTCCGGAGGGGATCCTACAACCCAAGCGCTAACACAAGCCATCTCATGACATAATAAATCAGGCCCTCAACCTCTCATATATCACAAATCAATACAACTTGTTATGGCACGTAGCCCGATCCCATGATATCCTCACAACACAGGCCCACGGCTTCACTCTGTCAGAACTCACTCAAGCCTCTCGGGCTAACAGTAAAACAGGTACTCGACCGAAATATCATTTATAAAATCAAAACGAGTAAATAAAACCGAGTTACGAAATTAGTGAGAGCATAGCATGACTGAGTGTAAATATTAAACCAAACAGTGAGAAAACAATAGTAAAACGCTCCTAAGGGTCCAAACAGTCATCACAAGGCCCAAACACGGCATTCAACCCCAAACATAGTAATACTTTCCAAAATATAATAATATCAAATAGTTTCCAATTAAATACACAAATTAATAGTCGTATGGGATGGATCAAGTTACAATCCCCAATGGTGCATGACCCCACACTCGTCATCTAGTGTGTCTGTCACCTCAAAGAAGCACAACAATGTGAAATCCGGGGGTTCATACCCTCGGAACAACATTTACATTCATTACTTACCTCAATCCGGTCCAAACTCTAGCCCCCAATGCCTTTGCCTCTCAAATCGGCCTCCAATAGTCCCAAATCTATCCAAAATCAGAACCATAACATCAATATATACTAAGGAAACAAAGCCCACATGTAAATAATCAAATTTACTCTAACATCCCAAAATTGGACAAACCCGACCGCCAGGCCCACATCTCGAAATTCGATAAAAATTACAACAAAAGAATCCTTATTCAGCCACGAGTTCATACATATCAAGAACATCAAAATCGGACCTCAAATGACCCCTCAAATCCCCAATTTACACTCTCCAATTTCAAGCCCTAATTTCCCACTTTTAGGCTTTAAACCCCACAAATTTCATGTCTTAATAGTTAGAATTCACAATAAAATCAAGTATTGTGCTAAAAAATCTTACCTCCAAGTGTTTCCTGATTCCCTCTTCAATCCCTCTCAAAAAGCTTCAAACCGCTCAACAATGGTGAAAAATGGCTAAAAATCGCGAAGACCTCTATTTAAACCTTCTGTCTAGGGAATATTTCCTTCATCGCGATTGCGGAAACTGCCTCGCGATCGGCGAAGAACAAAATTTAATTGCCCTCACTTATCCCTACCCGATCTCTTAAACCTCCACGCGACCGCAAAGCACTCCTTTGCTAATTCACGCGATCGCGCCCTCTCCCACGCGATCGGATAGAACAAACCTTTCCACTCTTCACCGGGTCATACTCTTCTACGCTAACGCAACCCTGGACACGCGTTCGCGAACCATAACTTCACAGCCAATTGCGATTGCGTCCTAATCATTGCAATCGCGTAGAATAAATCTCACCTCTTCCCATATAAGCCTACGTGATCGCGAACATCACATTGCGATCGCGAAGAACAAATTGTCTGCAACAGAATACCAACGAAAAATTGCTAACTCCTCAAGTCCAAAATATCTTGTTGAGCATCCGAAACACACCCGAGGCCCTCCGGACCTCAACCAAACAAGGCCAACACATCCCATAACATCATTCAAACTTGTTCCAACCTTCGAAACACTCAAAATAACATCAAAACATCAAATCAACCTCGGATTCAACACTAAGAACTTAAAAACTTTCAAATTCCGCAAACGATCAAAAAGGCTATCAAACCTCACCCGAATGACCTGAAATTTTGCACACACATCAAAAATGACACAATGGACCTACTCCAATTTCTGAAATTCCATTCCAACCATGATATATAAATTTCCACAGCCGACCAGAAAATGCCAAATTTCTAACTTTGTCAATTCAAACATAAATCTACCACGGACCACCAAAATATATTCCGATCACACTTCTAAGTCCCAAATCACCTAACGAAGCTATCTGAACTATCAAAATTCACTCCGACACCTTTTTCACATAAGTCAACATTCGGTTGACTTTTCCAACTTAAACTTACTCAAAAGTGACTAAGTGTCTCATACCTCTCCAAAATCATTCCGAACCCAAACCAATCAACTCGATACCATATAATACAATTGAAAAAGACACAAAAAAGTAAAAATGGGGGAAAGAGAGCGATAACTCATGAAATTATCTATCGGGATGTTACATTGATAGAGCGATAAGATTCTTTGAGAGATGCATAATCCGCGTTGCAAAATGCTAGTAAATCAAAAGAGAGTTTTGAGGAGAGAAGGATCCCATGACCTAGGTTTCGACTTAAATATGGTAGAACACACATGGCAGCTGAGATATGAGATGCACAAGGGCGCTACATGTATTGACTAAGAGATAGAACAACAAACACAAACTCGGCCTTGTGTTGGTAAAATAATTGAGCTTTCAAACGAGATGTCGATAGATAGTAGGGTCTGCTAACAAAGGTCCAGCATCTGCCTGAAATTTGCAAGACGGATCAAGTGGAGAGGTGATAGCTGCCCCATACTAATCAAACTCTTGCAAGAGTTCCAGGATATACTATTGTTGAGCCTGATGAATCTTTATTTTTCTCGCAAAATTTCCATTCCTAAAAGGTAGTTTATATCTCCTAGATGCTTGACTTTGAACTCGGTACTAAGAAAGTCTGTAATAGACTTGATTTCCTTGCAGTCGTTCCCAGTTAACAAAATGTCACCGACATATACTGCTATTATAGAAACCAAATTCCCATTGCATTTGAAAAACATAATATAGTCATTAAGAGAACGCGAATAACCTTTATAACTGAGGGCCTCTACTATCTGAGCATACCACTGTTTAGATGATTGTTTTAGTTTATATAATGACTTTCTCAAAAGAAAAACTTGATTCTGGTTAGGAGGAGTTAGGCCTGTAGGGAACCTCATATAAACCTCTTCTTGTAAGTCGATGCGTAGAAAGGTATTATTAACGCCTGTGAGCACGTAATTTTTGCCCGACTAAAATACTCCTACAAAATTCACAAATAGATTTTTCCTTAATTGTAATTAATTTGCATAGAATTTGCAGGAATTTTTTCGCTAATTATTTGTTTGCATTTAGTTGCATTTTCATGCGTTTTTAACATTTTAAAATCATAAAAAAATACCAAATATATCCAAATCTTCATTGCATAGAATTTTTAGGCCTTAATTGCATTTCAAGTTTAATTGCACAAGTGTCACGACCCAAAAATCCCTTCGTTGGGTTTCGTGATGGCACCTAGTCTCTAAACTAGTTAAGCCTAACATTAACAGAAATAACATTAATATTATTAACTTCAAATGAAATTTCTCTAAATAATTTACCATTCCCAAAACCGGTAGTACAAGTCATAAGCTTTTCTAAGAGTAGTTATACAAAATAAATACATCACTAATCCGAACAAAAGGAACAAATGGAAATAAGTACAATTGAAGGTGACTCCGAGGACCGCGAAAGCTGCAGCAGGTTTACCTCGAGTCTCCACTGCAACGAACAACTACTATCGATCAAATACCTAGATCTGTACACAAAAAATGTACAGAAGTGTAGTATCAGCACAACCGACCCCATGTGCTGGTAAGTGCCTAGCCTAACCTCGGCGAAGTAGTGACGAGGCTAGAACTAGAATACCAAATAAACCTGTGCAATATAGCGTACAAAAATAATAGGAAGCAGATATGATGGTGGCAACAATGATCAACCCATGATATAAATAGCAGAAAATAAGAACAACATAAATGTTTCTCAATAAATAATAAATAAAAGTGCAATCAATTAATCAAGTTCTCCAAATATAAGTTTTTTGCCTTTAAATTCTTCAAGTAATAATCTCTGAGATAATATGCTTTTCAATGAATATATATTTCGAATATATTTCCTTCAAATAAATACCTTTCGAATATAATTCTTTCGAGTAAAGGTCACCTTGTGACGCCTCATTTCATAATCATAATAATATAAGTCTCAGCCCACTTTCATATTTTTACGGCATCTCGTGCCCATATTCATATTACAACCGCACGGACAACCCACATGTAATTAAATAAAAATATAATATTTTTCCTGGCACCTTGTGCCAACATATTTTTATCTCACATTGCACAACAATATTCTCATGTTACTCAGTTCATAGGGTCCATAACCCAATACAATTAAGAATGTTAAAAGAGCCTCATTTACTCAACATAAAGTAGAGTACAACTTTCAAACCAATTAGGAAATCAATACGAGGAGATGAAGTTATTTTTAGAAATAATTTGATAAAGAAAATACCCTTCCCAATTAAATTACAATATCGAATGAATTATTACCTTTAGTACAAGAAATCAATAAATCAAAGCATAGTAGCAATTCCCTTTAAGTAAAGTACAATTATTGAAGCTTGAAGTATTGAAATGTATATATATGTATAAATGCGGTGAAATAATGCAAACACTGTAGGTTCTAACACGAAGGGTCACAACAGTAAAGGAATTCAAACTGTTTAAACACTTGAATTGATAACAACAAATAAATACAGCAGTAGAAAGTTCACGACATCACTATTATAAGGAATCAAAATCCAGCCACTAACAAGAATAAGGAAAACAAAGGGAGATTTCACTTTAAGATCACATCTTGTTGCAGGCGTGCAACCCGATCCCATTTCTCATATATCTTGTGGTAGGCATACCAACTGCTCCCATTTCATTATATATTGTGGTAGGCGTACCACCCGCTCCCATTTTATTTTTTTAATACTATGCATAATATGTTACCGGCATGGAAACCAATAACAAGTAATCAATATATCTTGTGGTAGGCGTACCAACCGTTACCATTTCATTATATCTTGTGGTAGGCGTACCACCCGCTCCCATTTTATTATATATTGTGGTAGGCGTACCACCCGCTCCCATCTCATTATATCTTGTGATAAGCGTACCACCTGCTTCCATTTCATTTTTGTTGCCAACACTAATCACAAAAGAATCCCGGCAAGGAAACAATAATATCAACAAATATCCTGGCAAGGGAACAATAATATTAAATAAACATCCCGGCAAGGGAACAATACTATCAAAACAAACGTCCCAGCAAGAGAACAATAATATCAAAACAAACATCCCAGCAAGGGAACAATAATATCAAATAAACATCCCGGCAAGGGAACAATAATATTAAACAAACATCCCGGCAAGGGAACAATAATATTAAACAAACATCCCAGCAAGGGAACAATAATATTAAACAAACACCCCGGCAAGGGAACAATAATATTGAACAAACATCCTGGCAAGGGAACAATAGTAATAATAACACATGAAGCGCAATAAACTACAACAGAGTCATAACAATTATAATACAAGACTCACGGGCATGCTTGACACCAACGTATAGATACTCGTCACCATGCCTATACGTCGTACTCCACAATTAACACATAACAAATAGGACACAACTCCTAATCCCTCAAGCTAAGGTTAGACCAAAATTTTACCTCGCTTTGCAACCAATCCAAAATTCCAACAAGCCTTTGCCTCGAGAATTCGTGCTCGAAATTCTCGAATCTAGTCATAAACAGTTCGATTCAGTCAATAAAAATTATAGGAATTAATTCCATATGAAATTCTACATTTTCCATTTAAAATTCGAAATTGCACTAAAAATTCACCCGTGGGACCCACGTCTCGGAACCCGACAAAAATTATGAAATATGAAACCTCATCCAACCACGAGTCCAACCATACCAATTTTACTAAAATCCGACATCAACTCGACCCTCAAATCTTCAAATTTAACTAAGAGGGTTTTCAAACTCTTTCAACTAAATTCACAGATCTTGATATCAAAACTAGTAATAGATTCGGGTAATCTAACCAAAATTAAGTTAAGAAAACTTACCCCGTTGTTTTCTCTGAAAATCACCCGAAAATCGCCTCCCCGAGCTCCAATTTGGCAGAAATTGAAAATGGGATTTTGTCCCATTTTCAGAACTTAGTGTTCGGTCCAGAAAAATTCCGGATACTGTTCACCCGTTTTATCACTGTTCATGATAACTGTTCACGACTGTTCACATGGTACTGTTCACTGTGTACTCTACACTGTACTGTTCACGGGTACTATTTATGGATACTATTCATGTGTACTGTACGCGGGTACTATACACGGGTACTGTTCACGCAGGTGCAGTCACTGTTCACACGTGTGAAAAATGCAGAAAATCCCCAGAAAATTTCAGCAGCCTTTTATATCCGTTAATCTTCCGAAATCCACCCGAGGCCCTCGAAACTTCAACAAAATACACCAGGAAGTCCTAAAATATGATACGAGCTTAGTCGAAACCTAAAATCGCATACCAAAAATGCTAAAACCGTGAGTCACACCTCAATTTAAGCCTAATGAAACTACGAACATTCAACTTCTACATTCGATGCAAAAACTTATCCAATCAAGTCCGATTGACTTTAAATTTTGCACAGAAGTCATAAATGAAATAATGAAGCCATAAAATTTTTCAGAACTGGATTCTGAATCCGATATCAAAAAGTCAAATCTCCGGTCAAACTTAAGAAATCTTTAGCCCTAGATTTCTAGTTTCCGTTAAATGGCGATAATTTGATCTATGGACCTCCGAATTCAATTTCGGGCCCAAGTCCCAAATCACGATACGAAACTATCGGAATGGTCAAAACTTGGATCCGAGTTCGTTTGCTAAAAATGTTGACCGAAGTCAACTCAGTAGAGTTTTAAAGCTCTATTTCATAATTTAATCCATTTTTCATACAAAAACCTTCCAGAAAATTATACGGACCGCACACACAAGTCGAGGAATTATTGATAGTGCTTTTCAAGGTCTTAAAACACCGAGACAATTATTTAATTTAAAGATGACATTTTGGGTCATCACATTCTCCACCTCTAAAATAAAATTTCATCCTCAAACGTACTAAGAATTATTCTCAGGTTACCATATTGATGATTTTACTTTTACACATACACTCGCGGTTTATCCCATATTACCGCATTCGATATAAGTCCGACAACACCAATTCAATTGATATCATTTCCTTTATCCATATTTGTAAACTTTAAGACCAAATTTCTTACACTCCAATCACTTCTAGAAAGGTCCGATTTTAACATCAACACACGATATTAGTCCCGACTGGCTATAGCAACTCGTGCCTACGCACCCATCAAATACAGGGTATTATATTCTCCCCCACTTAGGGTCATTCGTCCTCAAAACTCAAACACGTAATGTAACATATTTCTTTCTTTGCACCCTCTCAATATCCCAAAATTTTCTAACTCCCAAATTTTTCAGAAATTTCGGCAGAGTCTCCCCTGTAATTAGGCCTATCCACCTGTTAGAGTAACACCAAAACAACTCCTAACATCATTTCCATAACCCGACAAAGCACCACAAAGTATATAGCAATAACAATAATCTCCGCATTACAAGCACGACATTATCACAATGATATCTTGACATAAAACGCATAATATGTATGACCATAACCACATCTCTGGTCTTAATAGTGGTACATAATCGATAAAAAAATCCCAATTAACTTCATGTAAATAAATTCTTGTTTCAAGATTTCACTTTACTAACAACGTAGCATGAAGACCTCATAATTACTTACCCAAATTAATGATTGACAATTTAACGCCACCTGGGCACATACCTTGTAGGCTAAAACTCGATAATTACAGTACAATTTGGAAAATTATGCACAAAATATTCATACAAAAATTTTCAAATAAGCCTCATAGGCATGACTCCCTATAAGTACTATAATACAATTTTTTTTTAATTTCACAAAAGGGGAATTTAAACACATAAATTTTTCACCACAAGGACTTCGTCCTTATATTACATCCACCGCAGCATGTAGCTGGTTTAAATATCTCACCTCATATAAAAAAAAATATACGAGGATCTCGTCCTCAGCTCCGTACCACAAGTAATATGCACATTGTGCCAACTCAAATTTTTCATTTTCTTCTAAATGAATTCAGTCAAACAAAATCACAACATATAATGAACCCCCACACCGATAGGGAATAAAATTTGCAATTTTTATCAAATTTTTTTTTTGAAATCACATCACAACTATTTTTAGTGACTAACACATAATGATAGACATAGCTATCTCCATATAATCTCCCAACAAAAGTATTCACATAAGAAATTTTAAGATCACGAAGATCACTCATGATTGGAGCATATTAGGAGGGCTTGCCTCGATACTCAGAACCGAATCAAGTTAAGGAAATTATTACTTTATAGTATCTCGAGATCATACTCGTAACGACACTATCTGGTGTAGCGACCTCCGCCATACCATGGCAAATATATCAATAAGTCGGGTCTCCACCTCTTAGCCACCATCTACCCGTCATTCCTCCATCCCTAACTGGCAGTGTAAGTAGAGTAGCAATTGTAATGGAGTACGTGACATGTGTACTCTGATGGAATGGATTTCTCCCAAGTCTAGGACAATTTCTCAGGATGTTCCTAGTATCACCATATTCATAACAACCCATCCGCAGTTCGAATGTTCATACTGAGTATGTACCGGATAACTTAAAAAAAACATTGCAGGGAATTCCATGCCACCGGTACATTAAAAGATAATTGCCCCACGCGAGTGTTCTGATTAACATTAAGCACTGCGAGTATACTTAATATGTTTCCATGACCCTGCTGATACTAAAATGTAGAATTATTAAGGACACGAGAATAACAAAAGTCCTATTATCATCCCATCCAAATCTCAACTTTTAATCATATACAAGTTTCGACAAACCATTCAATATCACATATATACAGCTCAAGCCAAAACTAATATAACACATGACCCTGCAACCTGATCGTTGATAGTGGACTTCCCTCACTTGGTGCGAACGCATAAGGCACATTCCGACGATCCACAATACTAACCTTCACCGCTCGTACGATACTAGTCATATGACACCTCAAGCTATTTACGCAGCGATTGTCATCCTCATGATAGTTTAACTTACTTTCTCCAGTGTCTTGGCTACTAGTATGTACTCTTCGCTAACTCAAAATCCCATACGAATCACATAGTCTCTAATACCACCAACTATCTTTAGATCTACATTGACTTGTAATGATTTCGTAATCAATTAAACCTTCTTAAGATTGTACTCACCAACTAGATATTGAGATGTCAAGATTTGATGCACCCTCTTGCGCACAACTGAAAGATCTCTTTGCGCTTCCATATCCTCGATTCTGGTCGAGATGTGGTAAAAATAGTTGAGCAACCCTGGCTCTCTTATAACCCTTTTACGATATCACAAACCATTGGCACAGTGCGAAATTCCATACATGAGTAGATGCAAAAGAACATAAGATATACCCTTCAAGCTGAATCAATATCGCATGATAAGGAATAAAAGAAGTGAGGTTATCCTAATAGTTCTGTAGCCTCTCGAAGATAAGTACAGACGTCTCCGTACCGATTCGCAAGACTATACTAAACTTGCTTATGAATTGTAGCACCTATGAACCTAGAGCTCTGACATCAATTTGTCATGACCCAAAAATCCCTCCGTTGGGTTTCGTGATGGCACCTAGTCTCTAAACTAGGTAAGCCTAACATTAACAGAAATAAAATTGAAATTTATTAACTTAAAATGAAATTTCTCTAAATAATTTACCATTCCTAAAACCGGTAGTACAAGTCATAAGCTTTTCTAACAGTAGTTATACAAAGTAAATACATCACTGTTCCGAACAAAAGGAACAAATGGAAATAAGTACAAATGAAGGTGACTCCGAGGACCGCGAAGGCTGCAGCAGGTTTACCTCGAGTCTCCACTGCAACGAACAGCTACTATCGATCAAATACCTGGATCTCTACACAAAAAATGTACAGAAGTGTAGTATCAGCACAACCGACCCCATGTGCTGGTAAGTGCCTAGCCTAACCTCGGCGAAGTAGTAACGAGGCTAGAACTAGAATACCAAATAAACCTGTGCAATATAGCGTACAAAAATAATAGGAAGCAGATATGATGGTGGCAACAATAATCAACCCGTGATATAAATAGCAGAAAACATGAACAACATAAATGTTTCTCAATAAATAATAAATAGAAGTGCAATCAATTAATCAAGTTCTCCAAATATAAGTTTTTCGCCTTTAAATTCTTCAAGTAATAATCTCTGAGATAATATGCTTTTCAATGAATATATATTTCGAATATATTTCCTTCAAATAAATACCTTTCGAATATAATTCTTTCGAGTAAAGGTCACCTTGTGACGCCTCATTTCATAATCATAATAATATAAGTCTCAGCCCACTTTCATATTTTTACGGCATCTCGTGCCCATATTTATATTACAACCGCACGGACAACTCACGTGCAATTAAATAAAAATATAATATTTTTCCCGGCACCTTTTGCCAACATATTTCTATCTCACATTGCACAACAATATTCTCATGTTACTCAGTTCATAGGGTCCATAAACCAATACAATTAAGAATGTTAAAAGAGCGAGTACAACTTTCAAACCAATTAGGAAATCAATACGAGGAGATGAAGTTATTTTTAGAAATCATTTGATAAAGAAAATACCCTTCCCAATTAAAGTACAATATCGAATGAATTATTACCTTTAGTACAAGAAATCAATAAATCAAAGCATAGTAGCAATTCTCTTTAAGTAAAGTACAATTATTGAAGCTTGAAGTATTGAAATGTATATATATGTATAAATGCGGTGAAATAATGCAAACACTATAGGTTCTAACACGAAGGGTCACAACAGTAAAGGAATTCAAATAGTTTAAACACTTAAATTGATAACAACAAATAAATACAGCAGTAGAAAGTGCACGACATCACCATTATAAGGAATCAAAATCCAGCCACTAACAAGAATAAGGAAAACAAAGGCAGATTTCACTTTAAGATCATATCTTGCTGCAGGCGTCAAACCCGATCTCATTTCTCATATATCTTGTGGTAGGCGTACCACCCGCTCCCATTTTATTATATATTGTGGTAGGCGTACCACCCGCTCCCATTTCATTTTTTAACACTGTGCATAATATGTTACCAGTATGGAAACCAATAACAAGTAATCAATATATCTTGTGGTAGGCGTACAACCCGCTACCATTTCATTATATCTTGTGGTAGGCGTACCACCCGCTCCCATTTTATTATATATTGTGGTAGGCGTATCACCCGCTCCCATATCATTATATCTTGGTGTAAGCGTACCACCCGCTCCCATTTTATTTTTGTTGCCAACACTATTCACAAAAGAATTCCAGCAAGGAAACAATAATATCAACAAACATCCTGGCAAGGGAACAATAATATTAAATAAACATCCCGGCAAGGGAACAATACTATCAAAACAAACATCCCAGCAAGGGAACAATAATATCAAACAAATATCCCGGCAAGGGAATAATAATATTAAACAAACATCCCGGCAAGGGAACAATAATATCAAACAAACATCCCAGCAAGGGAATAATAATATTAAACAAACATCCCGGCAAGAGAACAATAATATTGAACAAACATCCCGACAAGGGAACAATAGTAATAATAACACATGAAGCGCAATAAACTACAACAGAGTCATAACAATTATAATACAAGACTCACGGGCATGCTTGACACCAACGTATAGATACTCGTCACCATGCCTATACGTCGTACTCCACAGTTAACACATAACAAATAGGACACAACTCCTAAGCCCTCAAGCTAAGGTTAGACCAAACACTTACCTCACTTTGCAACCAATCCAAAATTCCAACAAGCCTTTGCCTCGCGAATTCTTGCTCGAAATTCTCGAATCTAGTCATAAACAATTCGATTCAGTCAATTAAAATTATAGGAATTAATTCCATATGAAATTCTACATTTTGCATTTAAAATTCGAAATAGCACTAAAAATTCGCCCGTGGGACCCACGTCTCGGAACCCGACAAAAATTACGAAATATGAAATCTCATCCAACCACGAGTCCAACCATACCAATTTTATTAAAATCTGACATCAACTCGACCCTCAAATCTTCAAATTAAACCAAGAGGGTTTTCAAACTCTTTCAACTAAATTCACAGATCTTGATATCAAAACTAGTAATAGATTCGGGTAATCTAACAAAAATTAAGTTAAGAACAATTACCCCGTTGTTTTCTCTGAAAATCACCCGAAAATCGCCTCTCCCCGAGCACCAATTTGGCAGAAATTGAAAATGGGATTTTGTCCCATTTTCAGAACTTAGTGTTCTGTCCAGAAAAATTCCGGATACTGTTCACCCGTTTTTTTACTGTTCATGATAACTGTTCACGACTGTTCACATGGTAATGTTCATTGTGTACTCCACACTGTACTGTTCACGGTACTGTTTATGGATACTGTTCATGTGTACTGTACGCGGGTACTGTACACGGGTACTAATCACGCAGGTGCAATCACTGTTCACACGTGCGAAAAATGCAAAAAATGCCCAGAAAATTTCAGCAGCCTTTTATATCCGTTAATCTTCCGAAATCTACCCGAGGCCCTCGAAACTTCAACAAAATACACCAGCAAGTCCTAAAACATGATACGGGCTTAGTCGAAACCTCAAATCGCATAAAAAAAATTCTAAAACCGTGAGTCACACCTCAATTTAAGCCTAATGAAACTAAGAACATTCAACTTCTACATTCGATGCAAAAATCTACCCAATCAAGTCCGATTGACTTCAAATTTTGCACACAAGTCATAAATGATATAATGAAGCTATGAAATTTTTCAGAACAGGATTCTGACTCCGATATCAAAAAGTCAAATCTCCGGTCAAACTTAAGAAATCTTTAGCCCTAGATTTCTAGTTTCCGTTAAATTGCGATAATTTGATCTACGGTCCTCCGAATTCAATTTCGGGCATATGACCAAGTCCAAAATCACGATACGAAACTATCGGAATGGTCAAAACTTGGATTCGGGTTCGTTTGCTAAAAATATTGACCGAAGTCAACTCAGTTGAGTTTTAAAGCTCTAATTCATAATTTAATCCATTTTTCATACAAAAACCTTCCAGAAAATTATACGGATCGCACACGCAAGTCGAGGAATTATTGATAGCGCTTTTCAAGGTCTTAAAATACCGAGATAATTATTTAATTTAAAGATGACATTTTGGGTCATCACATTCTCCACCTCTAAAACAAAATTTCGTCCTCGAACGTACTAAGAATTATTCTTAGGTTACCATATTGATGATTTTACTTTTACACATACCTTTGCGGTTTATCCCATATTACCGCATTCGATATAAGTCCGACAACACCAATTCAATTGAGATCATTTCCTTTATCCATATTTGTAAACTTTAAGACCAAATTTCTTACACTCCAATCACTTCTAGAAAGGTCCGATTTTAACATCAACACACGATATTAGTCCCGACTAGCTATAGCAACTCGTGCCTACGCACCCATCAAATACAGGGTATTGTATTCTCTCCCACTTAGGGTCATTCGTCCTCAAAACTCAAACACGTAATGTAACATATTTCTTTCTTTGCACCCTCTCAATATCCCAAAATTTTCTAACTCCCAAATTTTTCAGAAATTTTGGCAGAGTCTCCCCTGTAATTAGGCCTATCCACCTGTCAGAGTAACACCAAAACAACTCCTAACAACATTTCCATAACCCAACAAAGCACCACAAAGTATATAGCAATAACACTAATCTCCGCATTACAAGCACGATATTATCACAATGATATCTTGACATAAAACGCATAATATGTATGACCATAACCACATCTCTGGTCTTAATAGTGGTACATAATCGATAAACAAAAATTTCCAATTAACTTCATGTAAATAAATTCTTGTTTCTAGATTTCACTTTACTAACAATGTAGCATGAAGACCTCATAATTACTTACCCAAATTAACGATTCACAATTTAACGCCACCTGGGCACATACCTTGTAGGCTAAAACTCGATAATTATAGTATAATTTGGCAAATTATGCACAAAATATTCGTACAAAAAATTTCAAATAAGCCTCACAGGCATGACTCCCTATAAGTACTATAATACAATTTTTTTTTTAATTTCACAAAAGGGAAATTTAAACACATAAATTTTTCACCACAAGGACTTCGTCATTATATAACATCCACCGCAGCTTGTAGCTGGTTTAAATATCTCACCTCATATAAAAAAAACTATGCGAGGATCTCGTCCTCAGCTCCGTACCACAAGTAATATGCACATTGTGCCAACTCAAATTTTTCATTTCCTTTCATTTTCTTCTAAATAAATTTAGTCAAACAAAATCACAACATATAATGAACCCCCACACCGATAGGGAATAAAATTCGTAATTTTAATCAAAATTTTTTTTTTTGAAATCACATCACAACTATTTTTAATGACTAACACATAATGATAGACATAGCTATCTCCATATAATCTCCCAACAAAAGTATTCACATAAGAAATTTTAAGATCACGAAGATCACTCATGATTGGAGCATATTAGGAGGGCTTGCCTCGATACTCAGAACCGAATCAAGTTAAGGAAATTGTTACTTTATAGTATCTCGAGATCATACTGGTAACGACACTATCTGGTGTAGCGACCTCCGCCATACCATGGCAAATATATCAATGGGTCGGGTCTCCACCTCTTACGTGCCATCTACCCGTCATTCCTCCATCCCTAACTGGCAGTGTAAGTAGAGTAGCAATTGTAATGGAGTACGTGACATGTGTAATCGGATGGAATAGATTTCTCCCAAGTCTAGGACAATTTCTCATGATGTTCCTAGTATCACCATTTTCATAACAACCAATGCGCAGTTCGACTGTTCATACTGAGTATGTACCGGATAACTTAAAAAAAACATTGCAGGGAATTCCATGCTAGCGGTACATTAAAAGATAATTGCCCCACGCGAGTGTTCTGATTAACATTAAGCACTGCGAGTATACTGAATATGTTTTCATAACCCTGCTGATACTAAAATGTAGAATTATTAAGGACACGAGAATAACAAAAGTCCTATTATCATCCCATTCAAATCTCAATTCTTAATCATATACAAGTTTCGACAAACCATTCAATATCACATATATACAGCTCAAGCGAAAACTAATATAACACATGACCCTGCAACCTGATCGTTGATAGTGGACTTCCCTCACTTGGTGCGAAATCATAAGACGCATTCCGACGATCCACAATACTAACCTTCACCGCTCGTATGATACTAGTCATATGACACCTCAAGCTATTTACGCAACGATTGTCATCCTCATGATAGTTTAACTTACTTTCTCCAGTGTCTTGGCTACTAGTATGTACTCTTCGCTAACTCAAAATCCCATACGAATCACATAGTCTCTAATACCACCAACTATCTTTAGATCTACATTGACTTGTAATGATTTCGTAATCAATTAAACCTTCTTAAGATTGTACTCACCAACTAGATGTTGAGATGTCAAGATTTGATGCACCCTCTTGCGCACAACTGAAAGATCTCTTTGCGCTTCCATATCCTCGATTCTAGTCGAGATGTGGTAAAAATAGTTGAGCAACCCTGGCTCTCTTATAACCCTTTTACGATATCACAAACCATTGGCACAGTGCGAAATTCCATACATGAGTAGATGCAAAAGAACATAAGATATACGCTTCAAGCTGAATCAATATCGCATGATAAGGAATAAAAGAAGTGAGGTTATCCTAATAGTTCTGTAGCCTCTCGAAGATAAGTACAGACGTCTCCGTACCGATCCACAAGACTATACTAAACTTGTTTATGAATTGTAGCACCTATGAACCTAGAGCTCTGACACTAATATGTCACGACCCAAAAATCCCTCCGTTGGGTTTCGTGATGGCACCTAGTCTCTAAAGTAGGTAAGCCTAACATTAACAGAAATAAAATTGATATTTATTAACTTAAAATGAAATTTCTCTAAACAATTTACCATTCCCAAAACCGGTAGTACAAGTCATAAGCTTTTCTAAGAGTAGTTATACAAAATAAACACATCACTGTTCCGAACAAAAGGAATAAATGGAAATAAGTACAATTGAAGGTGACTCCGAGGACCGCGAAGGCTGCAGCAGGTTTACCTCGAGTCTCCACTGCAACGAACAGCTACTATCGATCAAATACCTGGATCTGTACACAAAAAATATACAAAAGTGTAGTATCAGCACAACCGATCCCATGTGCTGGTAAGTCCCTAGCCTAACCTCGGCGAAGTAGTGACGAGGCTAGAACAAGACTACCAAATAAACTTGTGCAATATAGCGTACAAAAATAATAGGAAGCATATATAATGGTGGCAACAATGATTAACTCGTGATATAAATAGCAGAAAACAAGAACAACATAAATGTTTCTCAATAAATAATAAATACAAGTGCAATCAATTAATCAAATTCTTCAAATATAAGTCTTTCGCCTTTAAATTCTTCAAGTAATAATCTCTAAGATAACATGCTTTTCAATGAATATATATTTCGAATATATTTCCTTCAAATAAATACCTTTCGAATATAATTCTTTCAAGTAAAGATCACCTTGTGACGCCTCATTTCATAATCATAATAATATAAGTCTCAGCCCACTTTCATATTTTTACAGCATCTCATGCGCATATTTATATTACAACCGCACGGACAACTCACGCAGGGGCGGACCTACGCATTAGGTTGAGGGGTCACGTGCACCCGTTAGTCTCGACAAAAACTCTATATATGTATTATATATATATTTGTACATACAGTTGGGACCCCTCAAATACTTTCCTTGTGCGCCCAGACAGAGAAAGGCAGACGGAAGGAATAGTAACGGGGACACACTTTGTTTCCTCCCTTTGCAGGAGGTCGTGGGTTCGAGACTTGCTTAAGCATTTTCACCTTCCTATTTCTATTTTATGCAGTAATTCAAAATAGTATTATTTACTTTTCCCCGTGTGCTAGATAGACAAAGGCAGATGGAAGGAATGGTACCAGGCACACTTTGTTTCCTCCCTTACAACAGAATGTCATGGGTTCGAGACTTCCTAAGCATTTCCACCTTCCTATTCCTATTTTATACAGTAATACCAAATAGTATTAGTAAATTTTCCTTGTGCCCCTAGACAGAGAAAGGCAGATGGAAGGAATGGTAATGGGGCACACTTTGTCTCCTCCTTTTGCAGGAGGACGTGGGTTCGAGACTTGCTTAAGCATTTTTACCTTATCCTATTATTAGAGAACTTTATTTATTATTTTTATATTTTGTTGAAGATAATTATAGTTTAGTATTACTTAGTTAATTTTATTCTCTTCAAATTTCTCCCTTAAAATTAAAAAGCTTCAAATTGCAACTTATTGCTCTATAAACAGAAAAATATAAATTATTTTGTCACCGCCTTTTTTTAAGGAGAAGAAGGTTGTGGCTTTACTTATTACTTTTATATTTTATTGAATTCAAATGTAGTTTAGTATTCATGCATAATAGTCAAGTTAATTAATTTTATTATTTTTCAAAATCCTCTCTTAAAATTTAAAGCTTCAAATTATAAATTATTTCTCCACATATAGAAAAATACAGATCATTCTACCACAACTTTCTTTAACAATCATTTTGACAATGTAGTGGATATAAACTCCGACTTAGCAATGGAAACTAAGAGTTTGAGATTCTTTTTTTAGTTCTTTGACTAATAATATGCCCTTAATCTTGATTTTTTTTGTTAATTTTTGAAGTTTGAACACCCTTTTGATCACTGACACTTTTTTTATTTGAGAAAATAATCTAAAATTTAAAGCTTGAAACAGGTTTAAATCAACACTTTTACTTCCCATATCACCCATTTTGCGAAAAAATCTCCCCCTTTCGGTACTCTCTCCTTTAAGAACTTCTTTTTGTTTATACTTGGATGATTAGTCATCATACTTGTTAAAATTTTAAAGAGTTGCATATCAAATTTTATTGCTAGTAATTAGTATACAATGGTGCCCCCGCTGTGCTAAAATCCTGGGTCCGCCACTGAACTCACGTGCAATTAAATAAAACTATAATATTTTTTCCGGCACCTTGTGCCAACATATTTCTATCTCACATTGCACAATAATATTTTCATGTTACTCAGTCCATCCGGTCCATAACCCAATACAATTAAGAATGTTCAAAGAGCCTCATTTACTTAACATAAAGTAGAGTACAACTTCCAAACCAATTAGGAAATCAACGCGAGGAGATGAAGTTATTTTTAGAAATCATTTGATAAAGAAAATACCCTTCCCAATTAAAGTACAATATCGAATGAATTATTACCTTTAATACGAGAAATCAATAAATCAAAGCATAGTAGAAATTCCCTTTAAGTAAAGTACAACTATTGAAGCTTGAAGTATTGAAATGTATATATATGTATAAATGCGGTGAAATAATGCAAACACTGTAAGTTCTAACACGAAGGGTCACAACAGTAAAGGAATTCAAACCGTTTAAACACTTGAATTGATAACAACAAATAAACACAGCAGTAGAAAGTGCATGGCATCACCATTATAAGGAATCAAAATCCAGTCACTAACAAGAATAAGGAAAACAAAGGCAGATTTCACTTTCAGATCACATCTTGTTGCAGGCGTGCAATCCGATCCCATTTCTCATATATCTTGTGGTAGGCGTACCACCCGCTCCCATTTCATTATATCTTCTGGTAGGCGTACCATCCGCTCCCATTTTGTATTTTTAACATTATGCACAATATGTTACCGGCCTGGAAACCAATAACAATTAATCAATATAATTTGTGGTAGGCGTACCACCCGCTCCCATTTTATTATATCTTGTGGTAGGCATACCAACCGTTCCCATTTCATTATATCTTGTGGTAGGCGTACTACCCGCTCTCATTTTACTATATATTGTGATAGGCGTACCACCCGCTCCCATTTCATTATATCTTGTGGTAGGCATACCACATGCTCCCATTTCATTTTTGTTGCCAACACTAATCACAAAAGAATCTCGGCAAGGAAATAATAATATCAACAAACATCCTGGCAAGGGAACAATAATATTAAACAAACATCCCGGCAAGGGAATAATACTATTAAAACAAACATCCCAGCAAGGGAACAATAATATCAAACAAACATCCTGGCAAAAAGGAACAATAATATTAAACAAACATCCGACAAGGGAACAATAATATTAAACAAACATCCGAGCAAGGGAACAATAATATCAAACAAACATCCCGGCAAGGGAAAAATAATATCGAACAAACATCCCGGCAAGGGAACAATAGTAATAATAACACATGAAGTGCAATAAACTACAACGGAGTCATAACAATTATAATACAAGACTCACGGGCATGCTTGACACCAACGTATAGATACTCGTCACCATGCCTATACGTCGTACTCCACAATTAAAACATAACAAATAGGACACAACTCTTAATCCGTCAAGCTAAGGTTAGACCAAACACTTACCTCGCTTTGCAACCAATCCAAAATTCCAACAAGCCTTTGCCTCGCGAATTCGTGCTCGTAATTCTCGAATCTAGTCATAAACAATTTGATTCAGTGAATAAAAATTATAGGAATTAATTCCATATGAAATTCTACATTTTCCATTTAAAATTCGAAATTGCACTAAATATTTGCCCGCGGGGCCCACGTCTTGAAACCCGACAAAAATTACAGAATATGAAACCTCATCCAACCACGAGTCCAACCATACCAATTTTACTAAAATCCGACATCAACTCGACCCTCAAATGTTCAAATTAAACCAAGAAGGTTTTCAAACACTTCCAACTAATTTCACAGATTTAATACCAAAACTAGTAATAGATTCGGGTAATCTAACCAAAATTAAGTTAAGAATACTTACCCCATTATTTCTCTGAAAATCTCCCGAAAATCGCCTCTCCCCTAGCTCCAATTTGGCAGAAATTGAAAATGGGATTTTGTCCCATTTTCAGAACTTAGTGTTCTGTCCAGAAAAATTCCGGGTACTGTTCACCCATTTTTTTACTATTCATGATAACTGTTCACGACTGTTCACATGGTACTGTTCACTGTGTACTGTACATTGTACTGTTCACGAGTACTATTTATGGATATTGTTCATGTGTATTGTACGCGGGTACTGTACACGGGTACTATTCACGCAGGTGCAGTCACTGTTCACACGTGCGAAAAATGCAGAAAATGCCCAGAAAATTTCAGCAGCCTTTTATATCCGTTAATCTTCTGAAATCCACCCGAGGCCCTCGAAACTTCAACAAAATACACCAACAAGTCCTAAAACATGATACGGGCTTAGTCGAAACCACAAATCGCATAAAAAAATGCCAAAACCGTGACTCACACCTCAATTCAAGCCTAATGAAACTAAGAACATTCAACTTCTATATTCGATGCAAAAACCTATCCAATCAAGTCCGATTGACTTTAAATTTTGTACACAAGTTATAATTGATATAATGAAGCTATGAAAAAGTCAAATCTCCGATCAAACTTAAGAAATCTTTAGCCTTAGATTTCTAGATTCCGTTAAATGGCGATAATTTGATCTATGGACCTCCGAATTCTATTTCGGGCATATGACCAAGTCCCAAATCACGATACGGAACTACCGGAATGGTCAAAACTTGGATCCGGATTCGTTTGCTAAAAATGTTAACCGAAGTCAACTCAGTTGAGTTTTAAAGCTCTAATTCATAATTTAATCCATTTTTCATACAAAAACTATCCAGAAAATTATACGGACCGCGCACGCAAGTCGAGAAATTATTGATAGCACTTTTTAAGGTCTTAAAATACCGAGATAATTATTTAATTTAAAGATGACATTTTGGGTTATCACAACAAGTTAATTGTATAATTAAACGAAAATCACTAAAATATTGGTCACTTTTACATTTGTGGTTTTTAGATTTAAATTAGTAATTTACTTTCATTTTCTTTTATGCTAAATTAATTATTTTAGTGTTAGAAATATTTTATTAGGTTTATTTCACAAATTAGGTTTTGATTTAGGAGTTAATCTTGGTTTTGATTAATTAATATGAGAAGAGAAGAAGAAGAAGAAGAAGAAGGAGGAGGAGGAGGAGGAGGAGGAGGAGGAGGAGGAGGAGGAACGCAAATAAAAGGAAAAGGGGTTGGTTTTGGGCCAGCCCATTTATTTCAAAACCAAAGGCCAAACCAGCCCAATCTCTACTAACCAAAATCCTGTCCAGGCCCCCTCCCCCCATATTTAAAAACTAAAATGATGTCATTTTTGTCACACACTGATCTTAACCGTTGATCTTCATAGATCCAACGACTCGCAACTCACGACCCATTTCTCTTTTAACTGTCTGAAGCCACCCCCAAACCCTAGAGATTTGCCCCAAACAGACCCCCCTCCTTATCTCTCTCACTCACCATCATCTCCGCCTCCATAAATCGCCCCACGGCGATGGAATGTTCCCAAAACTTCCCAAATTTATACCATATACTCCCCATACCCTCTTAAACCTCTTCCCACCATTAATTTCCCTAAAATTCCCACCCATATTCACCAATTTCAGATCTAAAACCTCCCATAAATCCTAGGATTTTTTTCTTTTGATTCTTCAAGCTTCAAGGTTCGCTTCAAGCTGAAAATCAAATTAATCGGTTATTATCAACGAGAACAATCGATTGCTGTTAATTTCAATTCATGTCGAAGACACCGGAGTTTCATCGTCAGTCCTCGGAAGACAAATAGGTAATTCCTCTACTCTATGCTATTTTTCTTTTTTCTTTTCTTTTTCTTCTTCTTTGTTTTTATTTTCAACCAAACTATCCTTCTGTTCCTTCTCAACTTCTTCTTCAGATTGTTTGCCCTAACGATGAAGAGGTTTAGTTACTTAGTAATTCAGGTTAAACATATAACATTAGTTTAATCGACTTTAGATTAGTTTGGACAACTGGTATAGTATACTTGTTGAATTAGGCATCAATTTTGTTTTATTTTTGCTTTTGCATGATTTACTTGTTAGTTAATTGCATGATTATTTAGTTAATTGCATGTTATTCAAATTAATTGAATCAATTCTTGATTAGTTTAGTAATCTAGTTAGGTCTGAATTAGTAGTTCGTTTCTGTTGATCTTTGATAATTGATTGCTAATGTTGGAATTCATTTGGAATTAAAGGGTTAAAAGGGTAATAATAGAAACCTTAGAGGGGCCAAATGAAATGAGAAAATCAGAAGTTTTGAGATATTTATGCAGGAATATCTAGAAGGGACTAAAATGCATATAAAATCAAAAATTAGATCAATTTTGGGGTAAAAAGGGTATTTTTCAGAAGTTAAAGGTTTTAAAAAATAGAGCAAATATCTGAAATTGGACAGCTGTCCATTTTTCAGTTGAAAAAGATACCTATCCATAAAATTTAGCTGACATATTCCCTCACACTCCTCTGATTTGTCCTCTCATAAGAGCACATGCTCACATTCTATAAAGGGACTCCTCCTCCTCTCATTTTACATAGGCTATTTTCTGCATACAGACTTCACACACGAAAACAATCTCTAAAAATTCACACTCATTCCTCCATTTTTTAGACTGGTTTCCACAGCATTTTTACACTTATAAGTTAAGAAGTTTTGGTTTTCTTTTAACCCTTGCTCTTCTTAAGTTCGATCTTGATCTAAAGTTGAAGTTTATTTCGGAGTTCTTTCATTGCTGTTTTCCTGCTTACCTGCTGCTGCTTTTCTTAGTTTGTTGAGTTTCTTCCTTTGGTTCTGACCTTTATTTGGTCTCAGTTATTTGATTTTTACTTTAGGTATGTTGAAATCTCACCTATGGTGTCTTTTGGAAACATATAAATAAAAATTTGAATTGTTGTTCATATTAAATCACATGTTTCCTAATATTTGAGTTTGCTTACCGGTTCCTATTCTTTTTCGATGTTCATGATTGAGTTGTTTATGTTTTAAGTTTAAAATTTATGAGTTCAAGTCACTTTAGAATCAATATAGCACATGCTGGAGCTTGATTTGTTCTTTAAATGTTGAGCCATGTTTTTAAAAGGATCTCTATGGTGAAAATTAACTATAACATGTTATTATTCATTTGATAGTCACAAAGGGTCATGTGATTTACAAGGATAGTCCAATGGCTTCTTTCTTGTAAATTAAGAGGCTTGGTCGGAGAACAATACAGAATTTACACCCCAAGAGCATGTTGAATAAATATTAATGTTCAAACAAGGATTGTAAGAAGTAGTAGTATAGGTGCTTATTTCATGTCTTGATTTCTAATTAGCATGTGTATGGAATCTGGAAATTTGAGGAAAATACAAGGAGGGATTCAATCGCATATTGTTTTAATGCACTTATTTTAAAATTTATTTTAGAATTTGAAGGTTGTTCTTTGTAAGTTGAATGACTTGTATGTATTAAGTTGGAAATGAGTTTGAAGTGATCGATACCGCTTGTTTGACCCAAGGTCAAACCAGCCTTGAACTTCATATTGCTTGGGCCTAACTTAAGCCCATTAAGAGTCTGCATCTTTGTGCGTACAACTCCAAAAAGGATGTTATGTTTTGGGCCTCACAGTTAAACCCACAGGTGTTAGTTTGTGTGAGTCCACCAAACAGTAGAGTACATGGTCCTCTATAAGATTCTACTGAGAATGCTGATAAAATAGTATGTAAATAAGGCGCAGGATTTTTATGTGGAAAAATCCCACACAAGAGGATCAAAAAACCACGACCTACACCTGTAGTATTTCAACTTTACCAACTTGTAAAAACCTATTACAAGACACTTTGCAATGACTCCATTACAAAGAATTTACTCAACTAACTTGTGGTACTCTTACCACAAGCCATTTTATGACTTTCTAGTTACAACGGCTTTTTCTAACTTGTGATGCTCTCACGACAAGCCACTTTGTAACTCTACGATTGAAAAAACTTTTGCTTATGACTAAACTTAGTCATAACATAAACTCAAGGAGTTTACGAATTTACAAGAGGATTCCTAATCAAACGCTTCTAGCTAAGCAGTTTTGGAGATACAATAAGTACAATCACAAAGTTAAAACTCATCTAGGACAACAAGAAGCTATCTTTTAGGAACTGGTCTATAGTTGCGTTCAATTTTGTTCTTCAAATTTGTGAGGATTGATTTCTCTATTTGGGCAAGAAGCTTGAATCAGAAACTAAAACCTTCAAGTGATGTTTTGTATAAACTCATTGTAGGTACACTTTGACCATATCACTTGAAATGATGTGAGTACTTTATTTGGTTAGAGAATGAGTGGGCGCCAGAGACATTGCAGTGCGCAGAAATAGCATATGCAGTCACTTCATTTCCAGCTGTATCCAATTGACTTTACACTGCCACAAGAATATTAGGTACTTGTTTGGGTTCCTAGCTCCTGAAGCTGTAACAGTTCACCTTTAGCTGGAATCCGTTAAGCTTGTAGTATAGTCCAAGTAGGTCAGGTTCCCTATCTTGTTCTTAACAGTAAGTTTGTTAGAGCATCAAAATATAAGGCAAGAACATTTAAAACCTATTAATTTACCCTTTTTCGATGATGACAAACTTAACATTTAGAGAAGTAAGAACCAGATTTAGTAATAGGAAAAACACATGTTCGCTTTGACTCTATGCCCTCTCATATGTGTTCCCCCTGAGTTGATGGCATGTTATTTATTTTCCCTTTTTTTGGCATCATTAAAATAAAAAAACAAAAAAGAATAACAGCACAAAGAAGTCCAACTAAGCTAACTCATGCCACAAATGTGCACACAATCATGATAGAGAATAGAAACAAAGAAGGAGAGTACTATCATAATAAAACAGGGACTGATATTAATAAAGATTTAATATGCCTTTGCTTTTGAAAAAGCAAAAGGCAAAATTGCACTTGTTAACGGGAGCACTAGTGTTTCATCCCAACCACATAAAAAAAGAAAACAAAAACATCCGCCAAAACATAAAAAAAAACATAACAAACATTTCCAGAAATTGGTCACTGATGGGGTATTTAGGGGTATGACGACCCAAAGGGTCATCACCTGTTTTCTCTTTCATTCCGCACTTCTGAGGCCTTGAAAACCTTATTTTTACTTGCCTCGATTCTCGTGCGCAGTCCGGCGGCTAGCCGAAAAGATTATATGTTAAATTATGTGAACAATTTCAAAAATATGGTTTCGATCAACATTTTTGGTAAACGGATCCGGACTCGTGATTTGACTGTCCCGGAGGGTCCGTAGAAAAATATGGGACTCGGGCATGTGCCCGGAGTCAAAATCCGAGGTCTAGAGCTCGAGAAAAGAATTTTTCTGTGAAATTATTTTTCTGAAATTATTAAGGAAAATGGAAATAAAAATTGATTAAAAGACTATAGTATCGGGCTCGTATTTTGGTTCTGACGCCCGGAACAAGTTTTAAATATGTGTTAAGCGCTTTCTGTAAAGTTTGGTCAAAATCGGACGTCATTTGACGTGTTTCGGACCTAAACATCTAAAATTTGAAGTTTATGAAGTTTGATGAAAAAGTGTTGATTTTGAGGTTTGATTCCTCATTTATGATGTTATTTTGGGGATTTGATCGCACGGTTAAGTTCTTAGGATAATTTTGAGTGAGTGTGTATGATTGTTTAGGAGCCCCGAGGGCTCGGGAGTGTTTTCGGAGGTGTTCCGTGTATTTTTAAACTTAGGATAATATCATATTTTTGCTGCAATTTTTCACAAGCCCTTTGCTCTTCGCGAACGCGGCCTTTGGCTCGCGTTCGCACTGCTTCATTTGTCCCTTCATCGCGTTCGCATCCTTTTGTCCACGTTCGCGTTGAGTTATGGAACTCTGAGGGCCCAGCCTTCTTTTCTTCTTCGCGTTCGTGGGGGCTGGACCACGTTTGCGTAGCTTTAATTCCCCCTTCATCGCGTTCGCGAACCCTGTATCGCGATCGCAAAGACCAAACTCTGGACCCCAGCATTTTTCTTCTACGCATTCGCGTGTGCCTCCACCCGATCGTCATTACTTGCCTCCACAGTAAGTAATTTCCCACCTAATTCCTTCACTCTTTTTTCATTAATTACTGAAATCCTAGACCTAAATCATGAAGTCAAGGTAGAAATTAAAGGTTTTGGGTAGAGTTAGGGTTTTGAGAATTTTGGATGATTCAACCTCAATTTGGGGTCGTATCTTAAAACAAATTGCATATTTGAACTCGTGGGGTTATGGGTGATTGGGTTTTGGTCCGAGCCTCGTGTTTGGACCATGTGGGCCCGGTGTCAAATTTTGGTATTTTTGGAAGAATGCTAGGAAATTCATATCGAGGCTATGGGATATTTCCATTGAGTCTTTATTGATATTATTGAATTAATTATGCCTAGATATCATTGTTTCGGAGTCGGATTGTAGAGGAAAAGCGGTCGTTGTGGATTGATTTGGCCGTGGAAGTTGAGGTAAGTGTTTGGTCTAACTTTGTCTTGAGGGAATAGGAGTAGAGTCTTATTTGCTAATTGCTATTTGTCGGGTACGGTGTATAGGCATGGTCACGAGTATCTATACACTAGTGTCGAACATGATCGTGAGTCTTGAATTGCTAAATTATCGAATTCTTAATTGTTGTTTATGAGGACTTGGTTGGAAATCTTTAAATACTGAGCCGGTAATTGTTGAGACTGAGCATTTATTTAGACGTGTTAAGTATAAATTGAATAAGTTTGGTTACAGCTGGATCTCCCTTGCCGGGATAGTTTATTATATTATCTTGTTCCCTTGCCGAGATTATTTTGTGTATTGTGTTAAAAGAAATGGGATCGTGTGGCACGCCGACCACGAGGTATTATGAAATGGGATCGAGTGGTACGCCTACCATATGATATTTTGAAATGAGAGTGAGTGGTACGCCTACCACGTGATATTATGAAATGGGATCAAGTGGTACGCCTACCACGTGATAATATGAAATGGGAGCGAGTGGTACGCCTACCACGTGATATTATGAAATGGGATCGAGTGGTATGCCTACCACGTGATAATATGAAATGGGATCGAGTGGAACGCTTGCCACGTGATAATAAGAAATGGGAGCGAGTGGTACGCCTACCATGTGATAATATGAAATGGGAGCGAGTGGTACGCCTACCACATGATATTATGAAATGGGAGCGAGTGGTACGCCTACCACGTGACATTATGAAATGGGATCGAGTTGAGAAATGGGATCGAGTTGCACGCCTGCAATGAGAGGAAATTGTAACAAGTGAAAGTAGTTTTTTTTCCCTCATTCTGTGTTAGAAGAAATCAGATGTAGTTTCCTTGTTATTCTTGATATTCCGATTCATCTGCCACCCCATAAGCATGTTCCCCTCCCTGTATTAATTGTTTACTTTCCGTTATTATTTTGTTGTACTTGTATATATATCTGCACAGGTTTATCTGATAGTCTGGTCTAGCCTCGTCACTACTTTGCCAGGGTTAGGCCAGACACTTACCGGCACATGGGGTCGGTTGTGCTGATGCTACACTCTATGCATATTTTTGCACAGATCCAGGTGTTGGAGCAGCATTTGAGTAGCAGTAGCATTCTGGGAGCGAACTTTTAGTCCAGGGACATTCGAGGTGGCCTTGCTGACATCCGCAGGCGCGGAGTCCTTTCTATTTTATTCAGTTTGTTATCATTTGTACCGAAGCAGATAGTTTATGTTTCATTCAAACCTTGTATTTAGTATTCTCTAGACGTTCGTGAGTATTGTGACACCAGTCTTGGGTAGAGGATTTGTTAAACTTCTGCATTTCTTTCAGTTAACTATATTTGAGACTTCCGCTTTATTATTAAATGTTTCATTATTTCTAATATTGTCGTGGTTCGTTAAAAGAGGTAATTGATAATTGGCTTGCCTAGCTCCCATTAGTAGGCGCCATCACAACTCCTGATGGTGGGAAATTCGGGTCGTGAGAAGTTGGTATCAGAGCACTAGGTTACATAGGTCTCACAACTCACGGACAAGCTCGGTAGAGTCTGAGGGATCGGTACAGAGACGTCTGTATTTATCCCCCAGAGGCTACAGAGTTAGGAAAGTTTCACATTTGTTCTTTCTTGTCGTGCGGTTCTATTTCTCAAGTATCGATTGAATTTTTATTCTGTTCTTCCGCAGATGGCGAGAACACGTGCTTCCTCTTCTACCGCGTAGCAGTCCGAGCCCCCAGCAGCAGCTCCAGTGGAGGAGCCTCATGTTGATTTGGAGGAGGAGGTTCCAGCCCCAGCAGTCCCGGTGGGCCCAGCTCAGGTCATTGAGGGATTCATTGCCATCCCAGTTCTTCAGGACGCTCTATTCCAATTGGTAGGCTTCATGGAGAGTGTCATTCGAGCGGGTTTGCTTCCAAGAGTTCAGCCAGCGGTGGCAGATCATTCGGGTACAGTGGCTCAGGTCGGGGGTGAGATCACTTTTCAGGAGGCGGCCAATGGTGGTCCTTCCACAGGGAGGCGGTCATAGGTCGGATAAGAGGCCCCATCATGCAGGCAGATTCAGTGTTACCTCGTCAGGAGGTAAAGGTTCTTATGGTAGAGGCCATCCTCCCAGGCCTTTTCAGTCAGCTCTCTAGGTCACTCATGGTACTTCAGGTGGTCATTCAGGTCTACAGGGTCAACTTCAGTTCGCTCAGCTACAGCATTCGTGTAGGTGTTATGAGTGTGGTGAGTATGGTCACAACAGGAAGGTTTGCTCGAGGTTGAGTGGTGCTCTACCGCAGCAGACGAGGTCTTTCCATTCTTGTGGTGATCCGAGGCATATTGTCAGATATTGCCCTTGAGTTTTTGGCAGCTTCCGGCATCAGAGTTCTCGTGTTATGATTCAGGCACCGGGGGTTCCACAGCCTGCCCAACTAGCTAGAGGTGGTGGAAGAGGTGTTAGAGGTGGAGGTAGAGGTCTTAGAGGTAGACGTTAGGTCGCCAGAGGTAGAGGTCAGCCAGCAGCTAGGCCAGAGGTTGAGTCTTCAAGTGCAGACATTACAGGTACCATTCTGATTTGTATTAGAGATACTTCAGTGCTATTTTACCCTTGGTCTACGTATTCGTATGTGTCGTCTTATTTTGCACCCTACCTGGCTGTGCCAGTGATGCTTTGGGTATCCCTTTTTATGTATCTACATCGGTGGGTGATTCTATAGTGGTCGATCGAGTTCATCATTCCTGTGTGGTAGTGTTTGAAGGTCTTAAGACCCGTGTTTATTTATTGCTTTTAGACATGGTGGATTTCGACGTTATATTAGGGATGGATTGGTTGTCCCCGTATCATGATATCTTGGATTGTCACGCCAAGACCGTGACCTTGGCTTTGCCATATTTGCCCTGATTGGAGTGTAGAGGGACCCCAGGTCATGCCAACCGCAGTGTTATTTCATATGTGAAGGCTCGATGTATGGTCGAGAAGGGGTGTTTGGCTTATCTGGCGTATGTTTGCGATTCCAGCATAGAGGTTCTATCTATTGATTCCGTTCCTATTGTTCGGGAGTTCCCCGAGGTTTTCCCTTCAGACCTGCCGGGTATGCCTCTTGACAGGGATATTGATTTCTGTATTGATCTGGCTCCGAGCACTCAGCCTATTTCCATTCCGTCGTATCGCATGGCCCCGCCAGAGTTGAAAGAGTTAAAGGATTAGTTGCGGGATTTGTTGGAGAAAGATTTCAGTAGACCCAGTATTTCTCCTTGGGGCGCACTGGTGTTATTTGTGAAGAAAAAGGATGGTTCGATGAGGATGTGTATTGATTACCGGTAATTGAACAAGTGACGATTAAGAAAAAGTATCCACTGCCGAGGATTGATGATTGTTTGACCAGCTTCAGGGCGCAAAGGTGTTTTCAAAGATAGACATGAGATCTAGCTACCATCAGTTGAGGATTAGGGCATCCGATGTCCCTAGGTCAACATTCTGCACTCAGCATGGGCATTATGAGTTTTTGGTTATGTCATTTGGGTTGACCAATGCCCCAGCAACATTTATGGAGTTGATGAACCGAGTGTTCATGCCTTATTTAGATTTGTTCGTGGTAGTCTTTATTGATGATATTCTGGTGTACTCCCACAGCCAGGAGGAGCACGAGCAGCACCTCAGAGTGGTTCTTCAGACTTTGAAGGATAGTCAGTTCTATGCAAAGTTCTTGAAGTGCTAGTTTTGGTTGAGTTCGGTTGCATTTCTGGGTCATGTTGTACCAGCAGAGGGTATTCAGGTGGACCTGAAGGAGATTGAGGCAGTCAAGAACTGGCCTCGACCAGCATCAGCTACAGAGATTCGGAGTATTCTGTGTTAGCAGGTTACTACCGTCGGTTTGCAGAGGGATTTTCATCTAATGCAGCCCCGATGACCAGATTGACCCAGAAGGGTGCCCAGTTCAGATGGTCAGACGGGTGTGAGGAGCTTTCAAAAGCTCAAGACAACTCTGACTACGGCACCGATATTGGTTTTATCCACAGGCTCAAGACCGTATACAGTTTATTGTGATGCTTCCCGTATTGGGCTTGGTACGGTATTGATGCAGGATGGCAGAGTCATTGCTTATGCTTCGAGGCAATTAAAGATCCACGAGAAGAATTATCCGGTTCATGATCTAGAGTTGGCAGCCATTGTTCATGCTTTGAAGATTTTGAGGCATTATTTATGTGGTGTGACGTGTGAGGTGTACACTGATCACAAGAGTTTGCAATACTTGTTCAAGCTGAAGGAGTTGAACTTGAGGCAGTGGAGGTGGTTGGAGCCATTGAAGGATTTTGATGTTACTATTTTTTACCACCCGGGGAGAGCCAATGTGGTAGCCGATGCATTGAGTAGGAAGTCCGCCAACATGGGTAGTCTTGCTTATATTCTGGTCAGCCAGAGACCGCTTCGTTTAGATATTCAGGCCTTGGCCAATTGGTTTGTGAGGTTGGACATTTCTAAGCCTAGCAGGGTGTTAGCTTGCACGGTTGCTTGTTTTTCATTATTGGAGCGTATCCGTGATCGGCAGTTTGATGATCCCCATTTGTGTGTCCAGAGAGACACGGTGCAGCGTGGAGGTGCCATGGAGGTGACCTTAGAGGATGATGGTGTTTTGAGATTGCATAGGCGAGTTTGTGTGCCCAATGTCGATGGGATTCGAGAGTTGATCTAAGCGGAGGCCCATAGTTCTCGGTATTCTATTCAACCGGGCAACGCGAAGATGTGCCAGGACTTGCGATAGCATTATTGGTGGCGTAGGATGAAGAAAGATAGTGTTGCATATGTGGCTTGATGTTTGAACTATCAGCAGGTCAAGTATGAGCAATAGAGGCCTGGTGGTTTGTTTCAGAGGATTGAACTTCCCGAGTGGAAGTGGGAGAGGATTACCATGGATTTTGTCACTGGACTTCCGATGACTCGGAAGAAGTTTGATGCTATTTGGGTCATTTTTGATAGGCTGACCAAGTCAACGCATTTTATTCCTGTTGCAACCACTTATTCATCGGAGAGGTTAGCTGAGAACTACATCCGAGAGATTGTTCGCCTTCATGGGGTGCCTGCATCTATCATTTCAGATCGGGGTACGCAGTTTACCTCGCGCTTTTGGACAGCAGTTCAGTAGGAGTTGGGCAACTAGGTTCAGTTTAGCACAGCATTCCATCTTCAGACAGACGGCCAGCCCGAGAGGACTATTCAGATATTGGAGGATATGCTCCGAGCCTGTTTCATTGATTTTACAGGCTCGTGCGACCAGTTTTTGCCGTTAGCAGAGTTCGCCTACAACAACAGCTACCAATCCAGCATTCAGATAGCTCCATATAAGGCGTTGTATGGTAGGCGATGTTGGTCTCCAGTCGAATAATTTGAGCCGGGAGAGTCTCGGTTATTGGGTACAGATTTAGTTCAGGAGGCCTTAGATAAGGTCAAGATCATTCAGGATAGGCTTCGTTCGGCTCAGTCGCGGCAAAAGAGTTATGCGGATCATAAGGTTCGAGATGTAGCTTTTCATGGTTGGTGAGCGGGTCTTGCTCCGAGTGTCGCCTATGAAGGGCGTGATGAGATTTGGGAAGAAGGGCAAGATTAGCCCTAGATTCATTGGCCCATTTGAGATTCTCGATCGTGTGGGAGAGGTTGCTTACAGAATTGCCTTGCCGCCCAGCTTGTCAGCCATGCATCCAGTGTTTCATGTGTCCATGCTTTGGAGGCATCACGGCGATGCAGCCCACGTGTTAGATTTCAGCACTGTCTAGTTGGACAAGGATTTGTCTTACGAGGAGGAGCCGGTAGCTATCCTAGACCGGCAGGTTCGACAGTTGAGGTCGAAGAGTTTTCCTTCAGTGCATGTCGAGTGGAGAGGTCAGCCTCCTGAGGCATCGACCTGGGAGTCCGAGTTTGATATGCGGAGCTGCTATCCTCATCTATTTCCCGACTCAGGTACTTCTTTCTTTTGTTCGTTCGAGGACGAACGGTTGTTTTAGAGGTGGAGAATGTGATGACCCAAAGGGTCATCACCTGCTTTGTCTTTCATTCCGCACTTCTGAGGCCTTAAAAACCTCATTTTTACTTGCCTCGATTCTCGTGCGCAGTCCGGGCGTATAGCCTGAAAGATTATATGTTAAATTCTATGAAAATTTTCAAAAATATAGTTTTAAAATGATTAAAGTTGACTTCGGTCAACCTTTTTGGTAAACGGACCCGGACTCATGATTTGACGGTCCCGGAGGGTCCGTAGAAAAATATGGGACTCGAGCATGTGTCCGGAGTTGAAATTCGAGGTCTAGAACCCGAGAAAAGAATTTTTCTGTGAAATTGTTTTTCTGAAATTATTAAGGAAAATGGAAATAAAAATTGATTGAAAGACTATGGTATCGGGCTCGTATTTTGGTTTCGATGCCCGGAACAAGTCTTAAATATGTGTTAAGCGCTTTCTGTAAAGTTTGGTCGAAATCGGAGTCATTTGACGTGTTTCGGACCTAAATATCTAAAGTTTGAAGTTTATGAAATTTGATGAAAAAGTGTTGATTTTAAGGTTTGATTCCTCGTTTATGATGTTATTTTGGCGATTTGATCGCACGGTTAAGTTCGTAGGATGTTGTTGAGTGAGTGTGTATGATTGGTTAGGATCCCCGAGAGCTCGGGAGTGTTTTCGGAGGTGTTCGAGGTGTTTTTAAACTTAGGATAATATCATATTTTTGCTGCAATTTTTCACAAGCCCTTTGCTCTTCGCGAACGCGGCCTTTGGCTCGCGTTCGCACTGCTTCATTTGTCCCTTCATCGCGTTCGCATCCTTTTGTCCGCGTTCGCATTGAGTTATGGAACTCTGAGGGCCCGGCCATCTTTTCTTCTTCGCGTTAGCGGGGGCTGGACCACGTTTGCATAGCTTTAATTCCCCCTTCATCGCGTTCGCGAACCCTGTATCGCGATCGCAAAGACCAAACTCTGGACCTTAGCATTTTTCTTCTAAGCATTCGCGTTTGCCTCCACGCGATTGCGTTGACTTGCCCAGCTTACACTTTGCGAACACGGCCCCTTTCCCGCGAACGCGCAGGGCATTTTTGCCCAGTGATTTTTAAAGTTCAGAACAGAACCATTACGGGATTATTCCCATTCTTTCATAAAACTTGTCTTCTCCAAGCTCTAGGGGCGATTTTTTAAGCTCTTCTTCACCAAAGTTTTTGGGTAAGTAATTTCCCACCTAATTCCTTCACTCTTTTTTCATTAATTACTGAAATCCTAGACCTAAATCATGAAGTCAAAGTAGAATTTAAGGGTTTTGGGTAGAGTTAGGGTTTTGAAAATTTTGGGTCATTCAACCTCAATTTGGGGTCGAATCTTAAAACAAATTGCATATTTGAACTCGTGGGGTTATGGGTGATTGGGTTTTGGTCCGAGCCTTGTGTTTGGACCATGTGGGCCCGGTATCGAATTTTGGTATTTTTGGAAGAATGCTAGGAAATTCATGTCTAGGCTATGGGATGTTGCCATTGAGTCTTTATTGATATTATTGAATTAATTATGCCTAGATATCATTGTTTCGGAGTCGGATTGTAGAGGAAAAGCGGTTGTTGTGGATTGATTTGGCCGTGGAAGTTGAGGTAAGTGTTTGGTGTAACTTTGGCTTGAGGGAATAAGAGTAGAGTCTTATTTTCTAATTGCTATTTTTCGAGTACGGTGTATAGGCATGGTGACAAGTATCTACACACTAGTGTCGAGCATGACTATGAGTCCTGAATTGCTAAATTATCGAATTCTTAATTGTTGTTTATGAGGACTTGGTTGGAAATATTTAAACACTGAGACGGTAATTGTTGAGACTGAGCATTGATTTAGACGTGTTAAGTAGAAATTGAATAAGTTTGGTTATAGATGGATCTCCCTTGCCGGGATAGTTTATTATATTATCTTGTTCCCTTGCCGGGATTACTTTGCATATTGTGTTGGAAGAAATGGGATCGTGTGGCACGCCGACCACGAGGTATTATGAAATGGGATTGAGTGGTACGCCTACCACGTGATATTATGAAATGGGAGCGATGGTACGGCTACCACGTGATATTATGAAATGGGATCGAGTGGTACGCCTACCAGTGATAATATGTAATGGGATCGAGTGGTACGCCTACCACGTGATAATATGAAATGGGAGCGAGTGGTACGCCTACCACATGACATTATGAAATGGGATCGAGTGGTACGCCTACCACGTGATAATATGAAATTGGAGCGAGTGGTACGCCTACCAGGTGATATTATGAAAAGGGAGCGAGTGGTACGCCTACCACATGATATTATGAAAAGGGAGCGAGTGGTACGCATACCACGTGATATTATGAAATGGGAGTGAGTGGTACGCCTACCACGTGACATTATGAAATGGGATCGAGTGGTACGCCTACCATGTGATATTTTGAGAAATGGGATCGAGCTGCACGCCTGGAACGAGAGGAAATTGAAACAACTGAAAGTAGTTTGTTTTTCCCTCATTCTGTGTTAGAAGAAATCAGATGTAGTTTCCTTGTTATTCTTGATATTCCAATCCATCTGCCACCCCATAAGCATGTTCCCCTCCCAGTATTAATTGTTTACTTTCCGCTATTATTTTGTTGTACTTGTATATATATCTGCACAGGTTTATCTGGTAGCCTGGTCTAGCCTCGTCACTGCTTCGCCGGGGTTAGGCTAGGCACTTACTGGCACATGGGGTCGGTTGTGCTGATGATACACTATGTGCATCTTTTTGCACAGATCCAGGTGTTGGAGCAGCATTTGAGTAGCAGTATCATTCTGGGAGCGAACTTTCAGTCCAGGGACATTCGAGGTAGCCTTGTTGATGTCCGCAGGCCCAGAGTCCTTTCTATTTTATTCAGTTTGTTATCATTTATACCGGAGCAGACAGTTTATGTTTCATTCAAACCTTGTATTTAGTATTCTCTAGACGTTCGTGAGTATTGTGACACCAGTCTTGGGTAGAGGATTTGTTAAACTTCCTCATTTCTTTCAGTTAACTATGTTTGAGACTTCCGCTTTATTATTAAACGTTTCATTATTTCTAATATTGTTTTGGTTCGTTAAAAGAGGTAATTGATAATTGGCTTGCCTAGCTTCCATTAGTAGGTGCCATCACGACTCCCGAGGGTGGGAAATTCGGGTCGTGACAAGGGGCACTAAGAGTTAAAAGGCTTGGTAGCTGCAGCAAGTGTTTGGAGAACAAGGTCTATTCTAGTATTTGCCTTCTTTTGATCATTGAGCAGTTCTGCTTTCAGGTTCTCTATTTGCGCCCTGAGATCAGCATTCTCCTATGTCAAACGAGCCACTTCATCAATTGACATCGGAACCCCTAGGGTTTGCTGACCTTCTAAAATAGCATTCCTGGCCTTCAACCGACGGATTTCCTCAGTTGCACTGTGCTGAGGATTTACAGGCTATGAGACGATTGATGTACTTCCTACCCTCCCCCCCCCCCCCC